>JBBYHH010337168.1:0-20784 GCA_038382905.1 Daphne laureola | reverse complement strand
CGTCACCAGATCCAGTCGGAGTTGCTGATCTTGGACACGTCCAAGTACGATGTTATATTGGGAATGGACTGGTTGTCACAGCATAACGTGCAGATTGATTATGGCAAGCGGCACATCATACATTCCGGGGAGATCGTACCAGTTGATTATCCGCCAAAACTAGTGGAGCAGAGCATGGAGTTGAGCGTATTGGATCACATCCCGGTAATCGATAAGGAGGACTACTACGGCTTCAACCCTACAGCTACGCATACAAATTTGGAGAGAATTCTCATTGTACAGTCTTTTCCCCATGTTTTTCCTGAAGAGTTACCGGGGATGCCACTAGAGCGTGAGCTTACTTTTGAGATACGACTACAACCCGGATCGACTCTGATATCTATTCCTCCTTATCGCATACCGATAGTGGAGATAACAAAATTGAAGAAGCAACTCAAGGAGTTGATAGAGAAAGGGTATATTCGACAGAGTATGTCACCATATGGTGTCCCAGTTCTATTCGTTAAGAAGAAGGATGAGACCCTGCGATTGTGCATTGATATCGACAGTTGAATGCAATCACCATCAAGAACAAGTATCCACTATCCTGGATCGATGACCTATTTGACTAGCTTAGAGGAGCGACAGTGTTCTCGAAAATCGACCTGCGGTCTAAGTACTTTCAATTACGCGTGAGGGAGGAGGACATCCTCAAGACCGCATTTCGCACTCGGTATGGACATTATGAATTCACCATAATGTCATTTGGATTGACGAATGCACCAGCTACATTTATGGACTTGATGCACCGAGTGTTTAAACCGTATTTAGATTCCTTTATTGTGGTCTTCATCGATGACATCCTGATCTACTCTAAGGATGAAGTCTTACATCGGGAACAAATTAAAGGAGTAGAATTAAAACTATTCTATTCTAACTGTAGCTAATTGGAGAATTAAAGGATGTAGAACAAAGAAGCTATCTAGCTCCTGTACTCCACTCACCTTGTGAAGAAACTTACCTGAACCGCTGGATTGGTGCAAAGGAGGCTGTGGAGAAACAAGCTTTCCGGCAAGATTGCGAGGAACCTGGCAGTGGCAGCAAAACTCTCTGGCCTTTTGGTAGTGTCGGACCTAGGAAAAGATGAACTACCAGCGGCGGCAAGGGACGGTTTGTTGAAGACTGGAGTGGATCGAGGAACGGCCGGAATCACGGAGCGAGGAGCTAAGGGCAGCAGCGGCACCGGCTCTTGACGTGGAGAGGGCTGCCGTAGGTTGTCGATTAAACTCCAATTGAATTCACGAATCTAACAGCGGTGTCAAGATGATCGAAGCGGCTCTCCAAGGTTTGAATACGGTAACACAGGTCCTCTGTTGACGATGGGAATGGCTTGAGTTTTTGCAGTTGTTTTCGATTCAACTTGCTCTGGTGCAAAATAGAACTGCTATGTAAAATGGAGTGCGAGATGCGTGAGTTTGACAGTAAAGTGGAATCGCTGATACAAAAGAAAAGAAAAGAAAAAGAAAAAGAAAAGTTAGACTTGTCACTAAATGACCAAACCTAAACTAATTAAAGATAAGAAATTCTTTTTTTTTTTTTTAGAAACAAAAATTCAGATCAAATAATGACACTAATCCCCGGCAACGACGCAAAAATTTGATGGGTGTTGAATCCATCAAAAGTAAATTCCTACTCCTGTAAAACAATTACTTGTAGATAGTGATGAGTAAGGTCATACTCCACAGGAATTAACCGAATTATCAAATCTGAATTTTAAACAAGAAAATTAAAATTAGGGAATTTGTTTCTAAAATAATGCAAGAAAATAAATAGCAGCAAGTTTATTAGAAAAATATCAATGAACAAAATTCTAGCCAAGATATATCTCAGTATTGATTCATGTAAATTGATCCTTAAATATCAAATGTGTAAATCCTCTTCTTCAAATAAATTGGTTATAAATATTAACAAACTCTAATATTCTATCATCCCTTAAGTTGTATTTAAAAGGAACAAGCTCTCCAATTAAATTTTATTTCACAATTAACCCTAAACAAGCTATTAAGATTTAAATTAAAAATAATATTAAGAATTAGAAAGGTGACCAATTCCACTTAACAATACGTAAACTCGATTATTTAAAGTGGATTGAATATTCTCATTAATAAGCACCATGATGATATATTCTCGTCAATTTTACCTCTTTATTGAATCAAATAAACAAAACGAATTTACTGATCCAAAAAGTAATACTCATTCAATTAAAACATGACATCAATATTTTAATTAAATGGAATCTCAAAAATTATAGAGAATAATCAAATACTTGATTGAGAAAATATTAAGAACGAAATTCTCATAATTTAATCTTAAATTAAACATTGATAATCTTGACTAGATGGAAAAAAAATTAACCATGACCGTAATAAAAAAAAGTAAAATATTAAGCAAAAGCAAGAAGAAGCCACTGTGTCAGACGCTTGAACTATTGTGCAGCTCTAATACTGTAGCTCTCCTCTTGGCTGAAACTACTACTCTAGTATTTATACTAATTTTAGGTTTAAACCTAGGAAATAAGGAATTATAAGTACATTAGGATTTTGTCTCCTGAAGTCCTCCGCCTATGTCTTTCTCACTATAGTCATATTTTCTCCATAATCTAAAAGTTGATGTAGATTTGCATTCTTGCCCCGAATTTTGTATTTGTCCATTTTCATCACCTGAAAATAAATAAGGAAATAAATCCAATCATTTTAATATCAATCCAATAACAAATGAGAGAAATTGACATAAAAATATATAGATAAAATTAGCTCTATCAATAGTGACGGGCGAACTAGCTTCGGTGCGACTGTCCTTCCTTCATTCACTGCTCAATCGCGGTGTAATGGCGGAAACAACGATAGGGATTGGGCTAAAAGTTAAGCAGAATCACTGGGTGGGCGCTGGTTCTGTGGCGGGTCTGCTGCAATTTCTCACGATTCCGGCAATTTCTAGTGAGGAGAAGGGCAGCTTCAAGCTTGGCGGTTATTTGAATGTCAATTGGAAGTGGTTGGAGGCATCTTTCTAATGTAAACTGGCGTAGGATTGATGCGTCGGTGTTAGTAGTTAAAGTAGGATTAGGATTAAAGCGTTGTTGCGTGTTACACAAGTCTTGTCCTCTAAAGGACTTTAGTGTTCATGTTAGTCTCGGTTTTATATTCCTAGTGGTAGTAGGTTAATTGTTGATTGTTTTCCTATTATGTTTGTAACTCTTGTGCTATTTAAAGCACACTTCTTCAATACAATTAGTAAAGCATTAAGGCGAGAAACACTTTGATCTAAGTCTAGGTTAAGAGTTGCTTTCAACATCTAGTATCAGAGCTTGTTCTTCTTCAATGGCGGAGGCAGGCTTTGCACAAATACCAAAGTTTGATTGAGACTATGAGCATTTGAGTTTGCTCATGGATAATTTACTAAGATCAAAAGAATATTGGAATGTTGTTGAAGAATGAGTTCTTGTACCTGCAGCAGATGCGACTGATGTGTAGAAAAAGGTGATAGAAGAGTTGAAGCTCAAAGAGTTGAATGCTAAGAATTACTTATATCAATCTATTGACAAAAGTGTCTTGATGACCATTGCTCAAAAGACATCATCTCATGAGCTGTGGGAATCAATGAGGATAAAGTATCAAGGGAATGCAAGAGTAAGGAAGGTACAACTCAATGGTCGAAGAGGAGAATTTGAACTCCTAGAGATGAAAGTAAGTGAAACTGTCACCAACTACTTTGGCAAGGTGATGCTGGTGGCCAATAGTATGAGGAATTTGGGAGAAGACATGCCAGATAAGAAAATAGTTGAGAAGGTGTTAAGAACAATGCCAGAGAGGTATAATTTCATAGTTTGCTCTATTGAAGAGTCAAAAGACACTAATACTTTGTCTGTTGATGAATTACAAAGTGCACTTCTCATGCATGAGCAAAAGTTCAAGAAACCTGAAGGAGAAGCACTAGTCTTGAGGGTTTCTGATGAAAGAACATGAGGAAGAGGGCATGGTAGAGGTTTCTTTAGAGGAAGGTGCCGAGGAAGAGGACAATCTTACAATTATAGGGCTCACATTCAATGCTTTAACTGTCAAAACTATGGGCATTATCAGTCAGATTGCCCTGAATCACAGCAAGTACACTTCACATAAAGGAACCAGGAGGAAGAGATGGTGCTTATGGCACAAGAACGGAGGAAGACAACTGAAAACTTCAAAGAATGGTACTTGGATTCTGGATGCTCCAATCATATGTGTGGGCATGAGGATCTATTTGAAACTTTGGACAAGAATTTTCAACATTCTGTTACACTTGGAAACAACAACAAAATGCAAGTAGAAGGGAAATGATCTGTCAAGATTAAATTTGGAGACATTGGTTTCACTTTAACAGAAGTGTATTATGTGCCAGACCTAAAAAACAATCTTTTAAGTCTAGGACAATTACGAGAACCAACTCTCAAGATATCACTCAAATTTGGCACAGAAGGTTTGGGCACTTAGGCTATTCTGGTCTTGACACACTACAGAAAGGAGACATGGTAAATGACCTTCTAGCACTTACCACAACAAGCAAAATTTGTGAAGAATGTATGAAGGGGAAACAACACAGGAACCCTATTCCTAAAGAAAGTACTTGTAGAGCCACAGAGAAGTTGGAGCTAGTTCACTCAGATATTTATGGGCTAATAACACCACAATCCAGTGGAGGTAAGAGGTATATCTTATGCTTTATTGGTGATTTTCCTAGAAGAGCATGGTGTTTTCTATTATGTGAGAAATCTGAGACCTTTGACCATTTTAAGAAATTTAAAGTGAATGTAGAAAAGGAATCAGGGTGCATATTGAAATGCTTAAGGACTGATACATGGGGTGAATTTACCTCGGGTGAATTCAATGAATTCTGCTTGTAATAAGGGATTAAAAGGCAGTTAACCACTACTTTCACTCCACAACACAATGGTGTTGCAGAGAGAAATAATAGAACTGTGATGAATATGGTGCGTTCAATCCTTGCGGATAAGAACATGCCTAAGGTGTTTTGGGCAGAAGCAATAAAGTGGGCCTTTTATATGCTCAATAAGTCTCCAACTACTGCTGTTAAAGGCAAAACCCCTGAGGAAACATGGGGTGGTTTCAAGCCCTCAGTCTAGCACTTCAGGATATTTGGATGCCTAGTTCACACTCACATTCTAGACCCTAAACATACTAAGTTGGATGATAAAAGCACAATTAATGTTTTAGTTGGTGTAAGTGAAGAATCCAAGGGGTGCATGCTCTATGATCCTAGGACTAAGAAGGTGGTTATTAGTAGAGACACAGTTTTTGAAGAAGATGCAAAATGGAATTGGGACAGTTCCTATAAAGATCAAGTTCAAGATAAATTGGCATGAGAAGATGAACACAATGATGATGAAAACCAGAATGAAGATAATAAGAATGAATCACTAGTTATTAATGCAGAAGATCATGATGAAATTGAAGATGATCAGAATTCTACAGCAAGGGAAGGAAATCAAAGACCACAAAGACAAAGACAAGCTCGAGCATGGCTTAAAGATTATACCACTACTAATGAGTCTTCATCTAAAGGGGAGGTAAACATGGTTATAATATCAGATGAATTCTCTAATCAGGACTTGCACCATGAATTGGATCATATGTTCCTGATGACAATCTTTCCAGATGATCCCTGTACTTTTGAAGAAGCTGCAAGGAGTCCAGATTGGAGGGCTGCTATGAAACAAGAAATTGAGTCCATTCAGAAAAACCAGACTTGGAGTCTATGCACATTATCTAAAGGAACAAAACAGATTGGAGTGAAGTGGGTTTTTAAAACCAAATATAATGAACTGGGAAAAGTGGATAAATTGAAGGCCAGGTTAAGGGATATTCACAGAAATATGGGGTGGACTACACAAAGGTCTTTGCTCCTATGGCCAGGATGGATACAGTCAGGATGCTTGTAGCATTAGCCGCAAGAAATGCTTGGAAAAGCTTTCAATTTGATGTCAAGTCTGCTTTTCTACATGGTGAAATCAATGAAGAGTTATATGTCTCAGCCCCAAGGTTGTGAAGTTGAAGGGAAGGAATACATGGTATACAAACTTCATAAGGCACTTTATGGATTAAAACAGGTTCCTAGGGCCCGGTTTAGTAAAATTGAAGCTCACTTTGTTGAAGAAGGATACAACAGGTGTGACAGTGAACAAACATTATTCACTAAACAAAGTAAAGGAGGGAAGATCTTAATTATAGTATTTATGTTGATGATCTTATATATATAGGTAATGACATACAGATGATGGAAGACTTTAAGAGATGCATGGAAGAAGAGTTTTATATGAAGGATTTGGGGAAAATGAGATACTTTCTTGGCATAGAAGTGAATCCACATTCAAAAGGGATATCAATGTGCCAAAGAAAATACACTTTGGATGTGTTGAATGCTTTGGAATGTAGGATGACAACCTAGTAAGGACCCCTATTGTTCCAGGCACTAAAATAGACAAATATGAGAAATGAGATATAGTATATGAAACTACCTTCAAGAAAATGGTAGGGAGTCTCATGTATCTCACTGCTACAAGACCTGACATTATGTTTAGTGTGTGTCTTGTGAGCAGGTACATGTCTCGGCCTACTAATCTACATTTACAGATTGTTAAAAGGATCTTAAGATACCTATATGGAACAATAGAACTGGGCCTGAACTACATAAGGGATGGCAGGAAAAATTTGGATGCTTACTCTAATAGTGATTATACAGGTGACATTGATGATAGAAAGAGCACAAGTGGGTATGCTTTATTCTTAAGTGGTGCTGCAGTTGCTTGGTGTTCTAGAAAACAACCTATAGTCACCCTATCTACCACAAAAGCAGAATTTGTTGCTGCAGCAATGGCAGCCTGTCAAGTAATCTGGATGAAGAGGATTTTGCAAGATATGGGGCACAAGGTGGCAGAAAATGTGCTTATCAAGTGTGATAATAGTTCAACATTGAAACTCTCCAAAAATCCAGTAATGCATGGTAGAAGCAAACACATTGATGTGCGCTATCATTTCTTAAGAAATCTGGCCAAAGAAGGGATCATAGAACTTGTTTACTACATAACCGAAGATCAAGTTGCTGACATTATGACAAAACCATTTAAGCTTGAAGCTTTCTTAAAGTTCAGATCTTTAATGCGAGTAAGCGCAGTGATGGTGTAAGCTATATGTATTCTACATGATAACCTTAAGGGAAGGAATGTTAGAAGTTAAATTAGGATTAGGATTAAAGGGTTGTTGCGTGTTACACAAGTCTTGTCCTCTAAAGGACTTTAATGTTCCTGTTAGTCTCAGTTTTATATTCCTAGTGGTAGTAGGTTAAGTGTTGATTGTTTTCCTATTAGGTTTGTAACTCTTGTGCTATTTAAAGCGTACTTCTTCAATACAATTAGTAGAGCATTAAGGCAAGAAACACTTTGATCTAAGTTTAGGTTAAGAGTTGATTTCAGCAATCAGATCAAAGAAAAATAAAGGAGGAAACGTAGCTTTTTTATTTGTGAAATTTTTTATTTTTCTTCTAGTGTTAATTAAGCTTATATTTATAGGATCAAGTAGGATTAGGGTTTAAAGAACTTGAATTCAAGTTGGATTTCTCCAAACTTGGATATTAAGTAAGGATTAAACAAATCACAAATTAGAATCCTCATCTCCCCTAGGGTTTGTGAGTTGGTGGTCGCACTCCTTGGTTTTATTTCTTAGTTCGCAAGTAAGTGCAGTCGATCCCCTGCTCATCTTGTTCGTCGCTATCGGCCTCCTTGTTGCATCATTGGTGCCCTTCCCTTGCTACCCGCCCTCATCTCCAGCCGTCATGTCCATTGAATCCCTTGCGCTCACGATGGCTGGAATCGTGATCGCGGCAGAGGATAATGAACTGGTCCCGGTCATGTGGCGGTGTCGAAACTGACGGCTGGATTTTCATTGGCAACAAAAATCCTTTCCTCTCGAGTTGCACGCCCTGACCATCTTCAAATTGCAATGTCGGCTGCATGGAAGAAAAAGTTTCCTTTCCGGGTTAGTCACAGATCAACTTCCTCGTGAGAGAACTTGTTCATATTCGAGTTTGATCAATATGATATCGATAAAGTTTTGAATTATGGTCCCTGAGCTTTTGATAATCGTGTGATTATTTTCATCAATTATTTCCTGGTGATCAACTTTCCACACTTGCTTTTGATTCCGTTGATTTCTGGGTTCATATTATGGATCGCCCGTTTGGATGGTCCTCAATGGAAATGGGAGAAATTCTAGGTAAGAAGATAGGTACTTTGAAGGAAATATATTATGAGGACACAATTATGCAACTCAGAGTTGCGATAGATGTTTCAAAGCCTCTTCGGCGTGCGGTTACTATAATTAATGGGGAGGCTAAACTTGTGCTTAATTTGAGGTATGAGAAGTTACCTGATTTATGTTTCCGTTATGGTACTTTGTCTCATGTAGAGAATGAGTGTCTTCAAACCTCTGATAACCTGTATGGTGCTTGGATGAGAGCGAAACCATTGGCACGTAATAGGGGTGGAATTCATAAAGTCGGGCATGTTACTTCTCAGGAGGGATTGACCCTACCTTCACCAGTGAGGGCCAACCTGCTAGTGCCTGCGCATTTGGTGGTCTTTGAGATGAATGTTTCTTCTGATATGGCTCTGGTTTTGGTTAAATCTCAGGATACAGTTCGACCCACTCAGGAGTGTAGTTTGGTTCCTATCACTCCTCTCATTTCAATGGATCCTATGACTGAAGTTCCCATTACCTTCTCTTTTGGTAGTGGTTGTGAATTAGTGGCCATCTTGCGTCACCGGTCCACTACAGGGGCCCCTCCTAAAAAAATAGGGAGAAGAGAGGTCGCAGATGTCACATGGGGTGAGGGAAATTGAGCAGTGGGTCGGGTGGTGGTGCTACAGGCCGTAAGCGGCCAATGATTGGTGGGGAGGATGATGTCCAGGTGGTTCAGGATGGACGTCAGGTGGGGAAGAGTTATGGTATTCCATGCCAAGGAGAGTAGGTGCTTTCAGTCTGGATGTATGGGCGTTAGAGTCACGCTCATATATCTTGGATTGGTGTTTGGCTCTGACTGTCATTAGTACATGGTGGTGGTTTGTCTGTTAGTGTTTCACACTTTGGTTGCAGGTTCTTGAGTGGATTGGTCATCTCTTCCCAATCTTCTTCGCAGGGGACGACCATTTCCAAGCTTCTCTATTCCAGCTTGGTTGTCTTGTTTTTCCCCTCGAGCCACACTTCTATGGTGTGGACGGAAGATTGAATGAAGCCGGAAGGCTAGGTGGTGGCGTAAACTGGTCCTTGTTGTTTCTGGAACTTGAGTTCACGCCTTGGCATCTACATCATCTTATATTGTTCAACATGTCTCTTTTTAGTAGGTGCTTTTGGTATTGCTTGTTTAAACTCTTATTGTTAAGTTTTTTGATTACTCGTGTTATGTAGGATAGTTATTGAGTTGCCTATTTCTGCTCAGGGTATGTTGGTTTTGCACTTGGGCTTCGCTCTCTCTTTTCGGTTGTCTCCGGTTTATACCGATTGAGTTTGAATGAAGGTCATTCCCTAAAAAAAAAACTAATCACAAGTTTTCCCTTAAAAAACCAATGCCAGATCGATTGAGTCACTAAACTAAACTTTTCTTTTTCTTTTTTTATTCTTTTCAATTTTCGTATTTTCTATCATTCATAATTAACTTAAAGTTACCAAAATAACCTAAAAATATTCAATTGACTCGATCGACCTTGGAAAAGACTTAAAAGACCAAAATAACCCATAAGACTCTGACTCTGGATCCAATTAAATAGTTCAGATAAAACTTGGTGTCAAAGGTGCCCCCCCTATTGCATGATTCATGGAACGTGGAGCATGCAAAGTAGAAATGACCCAAAATTTTATCTGCTGAATAACGAGAACTTTCTCACTATTCGTGAAAGAAAGAAACCTTTCTTACCTCTCTGAAATGAAGGAATCTTCCTTACTTACCTCAACATGAATCTTCTCATTGATCTGAATAGCAGAAATCTTTCCACTATTCGAGGCTAAAGAACCTTCTTTGTCCCTAAAAGATGTGAGGATGCATGAGAACTTTCTTATTTTCTCATATAAAGATGATGAATGTAGTGACCAGATAACAAGAACCTTCTTTTTATCCGTTAAGGGAAGAAATAGTTATTTCCTTCGCCTCAATAAGAACCTTCATATTGAGTTGAATAGCGGAAACCTTTCCATTATTCAATGTTAAGGAACCTTCCTTACCCCAAGAATTCTAGATTGAGAACCTTCCCAATGCCTGATAAAAGTTGATGGCTGTTGTGATTAATTTGAATAACAAGAACCTTCTCATTATTCATGAAGCGAAGAAACCTTCCTTGTTTCTCTCAATAAGAACCTTCCTATTGAGTTAAATAGCGGAAACCTTCCCACTATTCGGGGTTAAGGTGACTTCCTTATCCAAAAAATGTGAGAATGAGAACCTTCTCAATGCTAAAAAAAAATAGTTGAATGATGACTGTTTAAATTTACGTTTGAATAATAAGAACCTCCTCATTATCTATGAAGCGAATGAACCTTCCTTACCTCTCTCAATAGGAACCTTTCTATTGAGTTGAATAACGGAAACCTTCATACTATTCGGGATTAAGGAACCTTCCTTACCCTAAGGGTCCGAGATAGAGAACCTTCATAATTCCCGACAAAAGTTGATGAATGACTATGAAAGTTGTGATCGAACACAAGAACCTTCTTGTTATTCGTGAAGCCGAAGTAACCTTCCTTGCTTATCTTAATAAGAACCTTGCTAAGGAGTTGAATAGTGAAAATCTTTCCACTATTCAAGGCTAAGGAACATTCCTTGCCTTTGAGTGAAAAACCTTGATTGATTTTGAAATATGAAGAATGATAAGAACTTTCTTACCATTTAGGGAGAGAATCCTTTTTCTCTAAGCTGAGGCTAAAGAACCTTTCTTTCCTTAAGTGAAAATTCAAAGCGACTGAAAATAAGTGGAAGCTTGACAAAATGACTATACTTTCAAAATGAGAAATCTGACAAAATGAGTAGATTTATGAAATTAAGAGAAGTTTGACAAAACAACTAAACTTCCAAAATGATAAATACCACAAAAAAGTGGATTTATGAAAATGAGTGAAGTTTGACAAAATGACTAAACTTCAAAAATGAGAAATCCCATAAAACGAGCGAATATCTGAAATTTGAAGTTTAAAAAAATTACTAAATTTCCTAAATGAGAAATCCCATAAAACTTACGAATTTCTAAAAATAAGTAAAGTTTGACAAAATGACTAAACTTCAAAAATGAGAAATCACAAAAAACGAGCGAATTTCTGAAAATGAGGGATGTTTGGCAAACTGACTAAACTTCAAAAATGAGAAATTCTAGAAAACAAGAGAATTTCTGAAAATGAGTAAAGTTTTACAAAACGACTAAACTTCAAAATGAGAAATCCCACAAAATGATTGAATTGTTTAAAATGAGCGAAGTTTGACAAAATGACTAAACTTTAACAAGAAATCCCACAAAATGAATGAATTTCTGAAAATGAGAATCTGTGACTGTGTAAAACTTTCAACATACTCTTATGTATGCGGTAATGAAAGAAGTTTAATTGAACCTGTGGAAACCTCAAATCAAAAAGTACGTAGTCTGTTTCCATGTTAACACCTGAAGAGCTTCTTACTCAAATCCTTCCAAAAAAAGAAACTCGAATAGTGCGCATTTAAATACTTGTTGGATGAGCTCCTTGAAAACCTTCCCTTGAGGATGCATGATACATGTTGACGATGATGCATGACTTTGAAAGTTGCTTGATCTAAGTGGTTTAGAAAAATACTCTTCTACGGTAAAAAAATGATGCATGATAGATGCATGAGAACCTTTTCTCAACTTACCTCATGGATCCCTTCCATATGATCTTACCTTACCCTCAAAAGCATTATCATTGTTCAATAATTGATTCTTTTGGGCCTTAAACACAATTATATGAGTGACTGATCTATAATGCCACCAAATATGATCATAAATTTTCAAATTCTCCATAAGAGTCTTTAAGCCATATCCTCACATTTGATCCATACTCATTAATGGTTAATGGTTGGTCCTTAAAGAAAACTTTTATCAATTTGTAAAGATTGAAAAAATATATGTGGGTCCTTGTATTCTTATTATATCTCTCTAATTCTTCCCTTTTTGACTTGACAAAGTAAAATGTGTGAAGGTAGTAAAAAATGTTTTTTTTTTAGTATGAAAGATTGGCTTATGTGGAGAAAAATGGTATGGATCATAAGATCCGGTGAAAGAATTATCTTTTCATGTAAATAGCTCTATAAGGTGAATAAATGACATCTACAATTGATAGACTGATAAAGAGAATGATGATTCAAGAAAATTATTTGGATGTGTCACCAATGAGGAACTTCACTTCTTTACAAAACCTGATAGTACCAATCACAAAATCATTTTCTTATCCAACAAAAATGACTTCAAATGTTTCCCCCTACTCTCATGATATTTGGAAATGCTCTTTAGAAGCTTGAAAAGTGGGTATACACTCTTAGCTTTGTTTCTTGCCCTACAGATAATGGGGTTGGTGATAACTGCTTGAAATCATGTATTTACTCTAAATCGCATTTGCAGGTTTTCAATTTGGACTCCATGACTCACATTTTTATTCTTCCATTCTTTTTCTTCTCTTTTTTTTCCCCGGGTCGAACCTTGTTTGACTTGGAATTTTTATCCATTTATTCTTGACTAAAATGCAAAGTCAAATGGCTATTAGCACTATTCATAACTTCAACATTTTCAAGCTAAAAACAATGAAATAGAATTTACATTGACTTCTTTTATATTTTCTCAATTTTTTGTGAGTCATGGGTATTGGTGTATCGAATGCATCTTGACTTTTGATTAGATCATGGAATTGATGAATTGAAGGAAACTTGACTTGATCCTCAACTTGGTAATATGATAGTATTCTGAAAGGTGCTTTCACTCTCGTGCCCCTGATTTTTGGTTAATGAAGCTTCTTTTATTGGGAGGATTCTTTGAAACGTATGATCTTTGAAGCTTTGAAAGAACTTTCTGAAGGTACGTTTAGCCATCGATGTACTGGTTGAGGCAAATATTTATCCATAAAAATTAAATGTCACACCAAATTGTCCCATCAGATTTAGCAATGTCTTCCAGATAACCACTATCAAGCCCTCATTTTAAGTCATCGGTGACATTTTTATGTCATAGCTGGGTGAAAGAATCTAGAAATGGAGAAGAGAATAATAGAACTGTGTTGTGAAGTTTTAGTGAAGGATGCCCATGTACATATTTTTACCCATTCTCATTTCAAAGAAAAAAATAATATATATCCATTGCAACAAAGACAATAGCC
This sequence comes from Daphne laureola, assembly GCA_038382905.1. NCBI lineage: Eukaryota > Viridiplantae > Streptophyta > Magnoliopsida > Malvales > Thymelaeaceae > Daphne > Daphne laureola. The sequence goes on along the minus strand of JBBYHH010337168.1, from coordinate 7,339 downwards.
TAGATTCTCGACTAAATCTAGGTAATTTGAACTTTCAAGTTATCTTGGCAAGATCTCAAAGATTGGAGTAAATTCAAAGACTTTCTTAATTATTCACATGTTAGACCTAACTTAAAGACTACTTGAAACTACCTTTCCATGCCACAACACGTGTCATCAGAAAATTTCACATCATAAAATTACTCTAAGGCTCCTTGATTTCCATTTCTTTTTGCCACATTTCCCACTTATGTAGGTTCCAGTTTTTGGAATGAAAATGTTCAATGAAATGTCTTGAGATAAAAAATGATCAAATGCATGATTGATGTACAAGTTCGAAGATGTGCCATTGATAATTAGAAAGAAATATGATGTATGCTAATGTCATGAAAAATCAAAAAGAAAAAGTACCTTAGTTAGTATTACATACACAAAAATATACAATTATAAAGAACTAATGAATGAATTGACAATTGTGTAAGAAACATTGCCCTTTGCACAAAAGATATCAACCAATTTCTAGTCACTTGTGTCATCTAGATTGACGCAATCACTTGGGTTCTTTGGTTACTCATCAAGTTGTTTCGTCTTGTGTGCTAGCCAATCTCATGTGATCTTGAGATCTCTTGGATAACACTCTTCCAACTCGTATAAAGTCTTGCATTTGTTCCTTCACTACAACAAAAACTATTTTTAATAACATTTTCATTCTAACCTCTAATACAAATGTCAGTTTAACTTCTACACGCGACTGAAAGCAACGACTCCTATGCATTTTTTTTGTTTTACAATTTACTTCTTTCAAAACTTTTTACCCATACTGGAGTGCTCAACCTCATCCATCAAGGCGTTCTCCATCAACTTCTCCGCCGCTAGAAGAACCGCATCGAGAAGTGAGAAGTCGGTGAAGACACCGCGAGATTTGAGACCAGCAGTGCACCAAGATGGAGCCTGCGTTCGTCGGAGCATTCAACAGTACCGCGACGGAGCTCGTGAGATCTGTTGACGATCTCGGTCGATTTCAGATCTGTGCCGTCACGGACCCTAAGCCGATGATACTCACAGGCGGCGATCCAACCGTACTACCAACAAAATATGTATTTAAGGAGGGAGCAGCCTCGCCTTGGACTAAATCCACCACTGGTGTACAGCCAGATGCGCTAGACGCACGAACAGATTCCTCGAAACTACATGTGCCCTCCATCACCATCAAACACCTTGGACGATAAATCTTTAACTCTCCATTTAGGCTATCTGCTTGTGCTAACTACACAATAATACAGAGCTCAAATCAGAACACCATCATGTGAATGAAGTTGCCTAAATTTGTGGTCTCGTGGGCTAATCGAGCAAATTGGGGAAGAATGGTCGAGGCTAATTTTGCTTGGCATTAAAATCAGGTTTGACCTTGCCAATATTTCTATTCAGTTGAAGATCGATTTTTATGGTCTATATGCCTCACTTGTGTGTCATAACATTTGTGATCTTTAGTTTCATGATCCAGCTTCAGATTTATTAGCTATTGGAAAAGGTTTGATCTTACCATGCTTTAAATTAATTTGTTTGTGAGTACTGATGTAAGTGGAATTTACATGAATTGTTTTTTTACTTGGTCAAATGTACTTGGAGAATGCTTACTGTATGTTATTTAATGGAGCTTATTTTATGTTTGATGAAGGGGTGCCTCTTGGATTGGATCAGATCTTCAGTTTGTTTCTGCACTTGTGGCTTTGGAGTGCTCGTTGTCTACAGGTTATGTTGCCTTCTAATGAAGAGGTGTAGTTTCCTGATTGGTTTTGGTACTAATGTTAGGGTATGAGACTTTGAGTGCTAGTAGTCTTGTATAGGGCAGTAGTTTTTTGCTTTCTTCTACTAGTTTTCCTTTTGATCTGAGTTTGCCTTCTTTTTTTATATGTAAAAGCCTCAGATCTGTTATATTGTAAGTGCTATTAAGTTTTTGTTATCAATGAAATATACTGAGGTGAGCTTCCTCCTTTTCTAAAAAATAAATAATAATAATAATAATAATAATAATAATAATAATAATAATAATAATAGCTTAAATAATACAGTAAAAATAAGTGATAAAGTGCGTTCATGTTTCGTGATATATGAAAATGTCAGTTTATCATCTTATTCATAGTGACATTTGAAAATGTTACAAGAAAGTTGCACAAATATTTTATCAAAATGTCACTTAAACTTTAAGCAACACTAATTTTAGTGACATATGTGTGACATTCGTTTAAAATGTCACATTAACACTTTTATGGCATTTTTTCACCTTTTTGTAACATATAACAAAAGTCACAATAAATCTTTTTTGTTGTAGTGCTTCAAGAATTGGGATGTTCGCCCATTCCTAAACTATGATGAATTCATACTAAAGATAAACCATACCCAGTGTAGATAACAACATATAACAAGTATGCAACCAAGAAACATGCTAGGGGTGGAAAATAAATTAGTGGGAAAATCTAAGTCCGAAGATAGATTTTTAGCTTTAGAGAAATTTGACGTTGTGGTGAAACGCAATCCCCCTTCTTTTTTTGGGTGGATTCAGAATTTAACATTACCTCTTGCTGGGTTTCACTATCGTGGTAGTTCAAGACTCTTCCTAGGCAAGTGGGCAGACATATTCAAAGATATCCATGCTAAAATGTTGCTTTCACTGAGCGTAGTACCTCAATGATATGCAATAATCTTCAAAAGGAAAAATGAGCAATACAAAGATAAAGAAATCAGTTAAACGATAAAATACAAGAGTATACCAAATAACAAATTAAAGGCAAGATACTTGTTAGAGTATACAAACAATGTCATGCCTAAGGGGATACTGGTTGGGGTGGTATTTCTAAATTCAATTCTATGTTTAGGAAATCGGTGAACTGCATGCTGAAGTAGGTGAACAAAAGGCTTAGGGTAATTCCCGAGCCCTCTCGCTAAACAACAACTACTTAATCCTTGCCCAGAAGGGTCATGCAAGAATTTGGTTTGCTCGATTTGCGGCTTTTCACAAACCTCTGCGGAGACTTATCTATGAAGGTTACACTACTTCCGCCACTAGGAACCGGTGAGGCTTGGAGATCAATATCTCACAAGGACAACAACACTTGTTCAACTTAAAAAGAATTAGAGTTTTCTTATTTAGAGCTGGGTAGGGAGCTCAATGTCATGCATATTACAACAACAAGAGATTACAATAAAGGAAATTAATAAACTAGAAATAAATAAATACAATATAGAAAAAGAAAACAAAGGAAAATAAATAAATAAAACCAAGAAAAAATAAAATAAACCATTTTGGCCAGACTAATACCTAATGGAGTAGCTAGCTATAGCGACGAAATTTTTGACAAGAGTCACCACCAATCTGTTTATGCAATTTCAATTGGAAACCTGAAATTTGGTCTGTGAAAGATCCGAGCTCGTTCGTCAGTTACGTACGAAAATAAATGAAAATTCTCGAACGGCAAAATTGGTACCACGGGATTTGATTTCATCATTTTTCTTGATTTTCAAAAATAACACAAGTAACAAAAATAATCATGAGAAAATCCAAATATACGCAAAAAAAAAAAAAGAGGAAACAAATTTATAGACATAGGCACACAAGACTTATATACATTTCATGGAAAAAGGAAAAGAAGAAAAATAAACTAATAATCAATGAAGTGATTAACACAATCAACAAATAAAACTAACAAAAAAAGAAATCACATTAGGAATAAAATTCACGCCTAATAATAAAATGAAATAAATAAAAGAAATAGAAAACATGAATATTGAACATATTGGGAAAACAATAGATTGTATGAGATTAGTTTTAACAAAGAAATCGGTCAGTCGATGACTTGGCCCTATAGACTTCATTCACACTTTCAATACATTGAAATGAAAGAACTGTTGGGAAAAAAGAGGGCAAACGAACAACCTTCTTTCCCAAACACCCATTACACTCAACGAAAATAATTAATCTCGATCAAATCAAGCACACAATAATTTAACGTGGTTCGGCTCTTAACTAGCCTACATCCACGGATGAGAGAAATCCACTATAACATCTTTGATACGATATGAGAACTACAAAAGACTCTCGTCCTAGTCATCCCGGCTTCCAGACCTCTTTTTTTTTTTTTTCACCCTCACATATCTTCTCCTCACTAGATATTACCTCATTGAAATCACCCATAACAAGCCAAGCTTGAGTAACAGTATGCCTAAGTGAGGCGAGATGAGACCATGCTTTAGCCCTACCAGCCTCAGAATTAAGAGCATAAATAACAGTAAGGAAGCATGACCAATTATCAGAGACAGAATGTACAGTAACATGCAAAAGCTGATCAGAAGAGTCGAGAAGATGGATATCCAGCAAGGAGCTATTCTAGAGCATCCAAATCCGACCATTTACAGCATGATTATAATTATCAAGGGAAGACCAGCAACGAAAGCAAGCATTTCTGACTAGATCAAAATTAATGAGAAATCGGTAAAAATCCCCAGAATGTTCTGCTAGGGTTTGAAGCCTAGCTTCTCCTCACCCGAGAGAATGGCCAAGGGCCGTCATCGTGGCACTCCCGATGGACAGCATGGTCATCCTCCACTCCCGAAGGCTGGCCAACGCAGTGTTGGTCTTAAAGAGACGGATCTCTTTGTCAATCCTTCTGATTTGGAGGAGTTTCCTCATCTCGATCTCGAGTCTGCTGATGTTGATTGCACTGCGGTTTTGGAGTCTGGGGTCCCCTCCCTTCGTCTAGCTGCAGTACTGATTCCAAATACGTCGTTGCCACCGAAACTTCATTCTACACCGCGTTGGGGGGACAGAGTTCCCTCACCGGTTTGATCTTCTCCCAAGCAATATGCTGATACTCTGAAGGTTCCGTAGCTAGCTAAATTTAAGCTTAATTTTGACATGGCTTCCAAGGGATTAGAAGATATTGAGCTTGACGATGCAGATGTGCAAGAAGGCCTAGCTCAATGGGCGAATACACTGGTGGGATGCGTTATGGGTACGGAGGTGACCTGGGAGGTGATGCGTAAGTATATTCTGGCTTGATGGAAGGCAGTGGTACCGCCTGTCCTAACTAAGCAATCTGGGATTTTCTTATTTCAATTTCACTCTCATGAAGATATGTTAAAAGTTTTAGAGGGTCCAATGTATTTCATCTTTGGGAAACCTCTGATTATGAAAGAGTCTGATGTTTCTATGCACTTGAGTAAGCAGATTTTCAAATCTTCCCCTGTCTAGGTGCGGTTTCCTAATCTTCCCTTACAATGTTGGTCTCTCAAAATTCTGGGTTAGTTGGCCAGCAAGCTAGGGCAGCCGCTCCTGGAAGATTCCCTCACTGTAGCTAGGACTAGACTCTCTTATGCTCGTGTCTTGATTGATCTATTTCACCCTGATCAACTCCTCTATGAGATTAAGTTTAAGGCCTTAGGTGAGTCTTTTCGGCAGCCTGTATCCTATGAATGGACCCCTATTCCTTGTAGTGGATGTAGTAAGTGGGGACGTGTGGTCTCGAATTGTGATTCTGATTATAAACCCCATCAGAAAAAGAAGGATTTTGTTGTGGTGGAGGATCAAGTTTCCCAGCCTCAGGTTTCTATAAATGTCTCTCCTGTTGGTACTTCTCACTCTGTTGTTTCCCCTGTGTTGCCTATTTCTCCTCGGGAAAATTTTGAGCCTCCACCTGGTCAATTTAATGTTGTTAAGAACAAGAAAATTGCCAAGGTTGGCCCTGAGTTTGGTCATTCCTCTGCTCCTTTGGGAGCTGATTTGTGCTCACCTAACTCCTTTGAGCTACTTACTAATGTTGATACCTTGCTTGGTGTTGATATTCCTAGCTCTATACTTGAGCTCCCAGCTCAACCCCCTCCTATTTGATGTAGTGGGTCTATGGGAATGTGAGAGGGCTGAACTTGGCATTTAAACAGAAAAATATTAGGAAACTTTTTTATAATTCTGATTTCTAATTGGTGGCTCTTCCTGAAACTAGGGCGAAGTTAGGAAATTTTGATCTAGTCAGAAATGCTTGCTTTCGTGGATGGTCTTCTCTTGATAATTATAATTATATTGTAAATGGTCAGATTTGGCTGCTCTGGAATAGCTCTTTGCTGGCCATCCATCTTCTGGACTCTTCTGATCAGCTTTTGCATGTTGCTGTACATTCTGTCTCTGATAATTGGTCATGCTTCCTTACTGTTATTTATCCTCTTAATTCTGAGGCTGGTAGGGCTAAAGCATGGTCTCATATCGCCTCACTTAGGCCTTCTGTTACTCAAGCTTGGCTTGTTATGGTTGATTTCAATAAGGTAATATCTAGTGAGGAGAAGATTAGTAATGATCTTGTACCTCAGCTTCATGCCTCTGGTTTGAATGAGGCTTGTACTCAGTGTGACTTGGTGGATCTCAAGAGCGTTGGCTCTTTTTTTACTTGGTCCAACCAGCAACAACAAGCTTCACGAGTGTCTTGTAAATTAGATAGGGTTATGGGAGACCCTCTTTGGTTTGACACTTTGCCTGCTGCTTTTGTTCATTTTAAAGATACTGTCCTCTCTAACCATACATTTTCTGTAGTCCAGCTTGTTGTCTCTGATTTCAAAAGGAAATTTCCCTTTAAATTACTTCGTATGTGGAGCCTCCACAAGGACTATAGTTCTCTTGTTACTGCGCATGGTCTTTTGACCTGATTTGTTGTTCCCTTGTTAGAAGGGTTCTCTTGAAACTGCAAAGGGTTAAGAGGGTGTTGCTTGACTTTAATGCCTCTCACTTTTCTAACATCACCTGTAAGGTTAAGGAGGCTAAGGGGTTGTTTGCTGTTTTATCTAATAAATTGATTGCTAATCCTGTTGATTCTGATGTCATCTCTGAATATAAGGTCTCTCGAGCTCTCTTGTCTGATTTACTAAGATATGAGGAGGTCTTTTATGCACAAAAAGTCTCTATTGACTGGCTTTCTCTGGGGGAGTCAAACAACAAGTTTTTCTATTCTAAAATGAGAGAGAGACACAACTTTTCATCTGTCAAGTGCCTTGTTACTAGTGATGGCTACAAGATCACTAGTCAACAAGGCATAACAACTGAGGTTCTTGCTCACTTTTCCTCTATTTTATCTACTCCTATGTCTGTGGTTGGGCCTGATCCTTCTGTTATATATTTTGGCGAGATTTTGATTGTAGGTGATCATTCTGCCCTTATTGCTGAAGTTACTATGGAGGAAGTAAAATAGGCAATTTTTAGCATGGCTCCCCATAAGGCCCCAGAGCCAGATGGATTCCATATTGCTTTCTTTCAACAGCATTGGAATCTCATTGGCAAGGAGGTTTTTTAGGCCATCAAGTTTTGTCTGGACTCTGGTAA
>JBBYHH010337059.1:0-12225 GCA_038382905.1 Daphne laureola | reverse complement strand
GTCCTAGTAAAATTGATACATATTTTTTTTGAGCCGTCTCAATAAAATTAATACGTTTAATCTAAGTTTACCTTATAATTACCCTCCATTTGTCCTCCCACTAAAAAAAACTACTCTTATCTTACATACTTACTTTACATTTTTACCCTCTACTCAACAATATTTTTTAATCTTCGTGACTAGACAAATGCATGATGTTTGGTGGGATGGAGGGAATAATATCTTGGTTTGGCACAAAAATAACCTGAACAAAAGCCAAGAGTTTCCCGCTAGGCCGAATGCAATGTTGAGGTAACGAATTCAGGTTGACGGCTTGGATGCACAAAACTTTTTCCACTAGTGTTCTTCACACTGCCTCCATCAATGATCTGCATTGTCTGGCTCTCTTCTGCTGTGAGAGCCAGACTCACCATCCTCGCATCAATGGTCTCGATGATGACACATGAGACAGAGCTGCCTCTTGAGAGGGATAGGAAAACCTTAACTAGGAGCAAAACTCTAGAAGAGCCCTTAAAAACAAAAGGCATAATAAGGTTTATACATATTTGCTTGTACATGGGGTTCAATTCATTTTTATTGTTTTGAGAAGGAATGTCTATTCATCCAATGATGAACAGCCTCGGGTTAGATAAACAATCTAAGTATGGATAATTCCCTGACAAATACTAGTGCTCTTTGCAGATAACGAGCAATAATCCACTTAAGCACCCACCAGCTTAAGGCCAATGAGGAATAAACTTCTGAACAATAAATCGTACCAACCCATAAGCTTAAGGCTAATGGAAAATTAAGTTCCAAATAGAACAAATTACGAGGAACAAAAACAAAAATAAAAGAAAACAGGTTCACTAGATAGAAAAGATAACAGAACCAATGAGTGATGTAATATCTCAGGTGACGCCTTTGTTTGCAAGTCCTTTCAAAATGCCTCATCGCTTCATACAAGGATCCATCCGCAGCATCCACAAGACCGCTCGAGACTTCCGTCCTCCTCCACTCTAATCACGTAAAAAATACCTGAAAGAGTATGTTCCCTGCAAGAAAACTCAGAAAGCACAAGCATACAAAGAGCCATACCTCCAAAGACACCATCACAAACCAGCAAAGCCATCTTAACCATTGATCCACCCAAGTCCGGAGCAAAATATGAATGATGGGGCGGACATTGAACCCCAACCATCCGAGACCGTAGTCCTCATGGGACCAGGCAAGGAGCGACAACACTAGCTTCTTGTCGGTTCCTGCGTTTGTTCCTACAAAGCATCACTGCGAGCAGCCACCAACCAAATCACCATCAGCAACCGGCATGAGGCCCGTACACCATAATCTCACATCTTTCAACACAAACCCCCATCGACAGCGATAAACCCACCCCAATTGGCTATGCGCCAAAAGCCACCGTCTGGGTTGTCCCAGCCCACGCCAACCACCAGCGACGGAGAGCTTTAGGGGCCCTAGACCCAACTCACCGGACCCACCACATCAGAGCCAGCTAACAGCACCAGCGCGACACCCAGAGGAGGTGAGTATACCCGTCGCCAGTTCAAATCGCCCTTCCCCCTTAGCCCGAGAGCATGAGAGGCAGAGTAGTACCAGATCTCCAGCACCAGCGCAGATAACTGCAACCCAGAGAGCAAGGCCGAGGCTATAGGCCGAAGTCTATATCCCGGCTATAGCTAAAACTGTCGTTGTTGGTGAAGAAGGCCTGAGATCGACGACACAAGTGGACGGCGGACCAGGGAAAAAGCCGGTAGCGGCGGCGACGCCAGAACGAAAGCGAACCCTAGACCCTGCATAACTTTATAGATTCTTACAAAAAAAAAAATTGAAAGGGGAGCATACCGCTCTCTAATTTTTTTGATAGAAAATCCAAACAACACTTACATTAAAAGGAAGAGGGGCTACATATAGAGAAAGAACAAAGACTCTTCCAAAATAAAAACTCAAATTGAAACCTGACTCAATTACAAAACTAGAGAATTGCCATGAATAAAAAACATGAGAGAGACAACAACTATTCCCTACTTGTACCAGAGAGATACCCTTGTCCATTGTTGCAAACGGTTGGGTAGAGATCTTGGTGGAAAAACTCTTGAATTACTTTTCAACCAAATAGCATAAAAAGTAGACCACCCATGATGTACGTCCTCATTACCCTTCCTTTCTAAAAGGAATAGCAGGGGCTAAGTAACAACATCAACAAAGCATATCTGAAACAAACTAATATGTCACCAAGTGACTTGCTACAAAACGACGGGAATAGTTTGCACAAACCAGGCAATTAAAGAGGTCTTAGGGAGATGACACGAACCTCAAACCAACTTCGAACAGAATAAATTCTGAAACGAACCAACAAAATATTTCCTAATTTTAAATACATATCTGGCACCAACAGATGCATTGGAAGGCTCGAGCATGTTCCAAAAATCCAACTTTTTTTAGGGGAATGCATTATCATTCAATTTTATCAGCAGTATGCCAACAAAGGTAAAAGTTCAGGGTCCAATCCCCGTACACGTAAAAGAGAGAGCCCTACGCAGTAGTGAATATATCAGAACTTATGAGCCAAACAACTTAAGGTTGCTAGGTTAGAAAAACACGAGAATTGTAAAAACAAAAAAAACAACAAATACAACAATTCTAAAAGATACAACCCAACAAGCATAAAGTAGAAAGAGGTAAGTAGCAAGCGATAACGGAGCACTATAGCTTCGACTTCAAATGGCTCGTGAGCTCGTTGCAAGTACCTGTACGCACCATGACGCGCGTAATACCCAACCTCTGTCCTCTGTCCTCCATCCTCCTCTGCTAAGCTAGTTGCATATAGCAAGCTACATATGGTCTGGACCCTGCAGAGATATTTGGAAGTCCACATATAGTAACAACCAATATCATCTCACCAGTGTACAAACACCACTCATGCCGTCGACGTACCTAGGTCTTTTGGACTAAGAAAGCAAGGAGGGAATACCTCAAACCCCCCTTACTTGCTACTCGAGTGCTTATTTTTGCAAGCAGGATGAGAAACCGCTCCACCTTGCCGAATCACTGATCACCATCCTAAAACCCACCACCATGTACCAATTCTCCAAACAGTTACCCTCTTTCCAGATAATTACTCCGCTTGGATCCACCACCCAAAACGACCATCGAAACAAAGCTCAATCAAGATCACCTCTGACACCACCGAAACAACTCCAAGCAGCCCAGAAACAATGCACAAAGGATTGAGGGCCGAGCCACCCAACAGACCGGTAAAACTCCGTCGAGCAACCCAGGCCACGGTCAAAACATCCAGCCGGGCACCACGCAACATGCACCACAGACTCGGTGTTGTAGCAGGGCAGAGACGCGAAGCCCAACTGGGGCGTAGGAGACGCCTTTGGAGTCGATTCGAAAGAGAAGAGTAGAGCCAACGTCGATCGTCTCCGATGCCAGGGCTGACAAAGAGGCGTGTCCGCGCCCTTCCAGATTGTTGACCACTCGATCGAAGCGAAAACGTGCGCCTAGCCAGGGTACCCGAGACCGCGACGTTTCGTATGAAGCCGAACCTGTCACCGGGAAAGCAGCCAGCTCTGTCGGCGGTGATGAATGGGGAGTGACGACGCCGACCATGAATGGTGAAGCCTAGAGAAGCCAGTATCGCTTTTTTTCAAGTTTAAGTTTTTTGTTTTTTTTTTTAGTTTAAAAATGTTTGTCACTCGTTTTCAGACTTAGTAGTAGGATATTGTACCGTTTTGGTAAAAATCCAACTTTTTTATATACAAAACATGAATTCACTTGATCCAAAGGTTTTCTTTGTCCGCAAGAATACACCACACTCTGTTATCTTCGAAAGCTAAGTTCCAGTTAATCATACAAAAAATTCTCAAACCTCCTTGGGATTTTGGACAGCAAGTCTTACTCTAATCAACTGTTCTCTTCGTGGAAGATGATTTACCCCCATAAATACCCCTTAATTTTTATCTCAATACCACTTAAAACAGTCTTTGAAATAGGGAATATAGCCATCCAGAAGTTTTAAATCCTGAAAAGCACAGATTTCGCAAGTTACAAACGTCCAACATATGATAATAAAATTTGGAGGACCAACATTCAATCAAACTTAACACTTTCTCCTCCAAAGGCTCGTAGTCCTTTGTTTGCAGCATAAAGCACGGGTAAAATGTACCGGTAGTTCTGTAATTTTAATTCATGTACTATTACGGTCCTATTTTAATTTTTTGTACTAATAAAGTCCTGTTCTTTTTTAACTTTTTTTCACTTTGTGGTCATTTTCCATCCGTTTACAGTTTAGTTTAACGGATTTGTAGAAAAAATGATATTTTCAGCAACTCAAGTTAAAAAAAAAAAATTATTTACACCCCAAGTTTTAAACTTAATCATTTATACACATCCCCAATAATTAAAAACTTATAAAAACTACCCTGAAGTTTCAAACAGTCCAACTGAACCCCCGCCCACCGGACCGTCGCCACCAAACACGCCGAAAACCACCGAAAATTGCCCCTATCCACTGTCCCAACCTTTGATTCGCCGATAGGGCTTCGAATCGCGAACCATAGGCCACGATTCGCGAGCCCAGGGCGGCGATTCAGGAGCCGTGGGTCACGATTTGCGTGCCCAGGGCTGCGCTTCAGCGCCTTAGGCTCGCAACCGCGGCTTTGGGCTCGCGAATCGCCGCCCTTGGATGCTATTTTCGTCGAGTTTTTACGATTCCGAGCCATTTTCGACGTTTTTGACTTGGTTGGTGGCGGCGGTCCGGTGAAGGTGGTGGCGGTCCGGCGATAGTAGGTTGGGCAGGGCTGTTAGTGGGTTAATTGAAACTTAGGGGTAAATTTTTTAAGTTTGTATTTGTTAGGGGATGTATAAATAGTTAGGTTTAAAACTTGAGGTGTAAATAATTTTTTTAAAAAGCTTTAGTTGCTGAAGTTATCATTTTTCCGTCAAACCCGTCAAAATTAACTATAAACGGATGAAAAAAGACCATAAAATGAAAAACAAAAGTTAAAAAAACAAGACTTTATTGATATAAAAAATTAAAATAGAATTATAATGATACATGAATTAAAATTATAGAATTATGGATTCATTGTAACCTATAAAACACCAAGATACTTTATAGGAAGTACACCTCTAGGCATACTCAAACAACTCAAAATATTCTATTGCAAATCAGTAACAACACAAGCTAAAATAACACTACTTTAGAAGGATTAATATTCTATTTATAGGGTTCTTACAATTTCACATGTGCATGAATATATAGATTTTTTTTTTCTCAAATATGGAAAAACTAGTCATCCTTTTTTTTTTTACAAAGAATATTATCATTTAATTTCAAACGGCTAAAGTTGAGATAACCTAAGCAGAGACAGTCCTGAATGATAACAATGCTCTTAAGTGGGCATAAATGAGATTATGGACTAAATAGTTTAAGACTATAAGGTAGTCCGAACAAAAGTAGAAACGTAAAATACTGAAGAAAAGTGACACGAAGAGTAATATGAAAGAATATAAAGGAACTAAAGAACAGAAAAATAAAAGATAGTAACGCCGCCTCAAGAAAGATAACATCTGAAACAACCAGCTAACCGGGACGAAATAAGAAGACGTCGTAGAGTCACCAACACCAGAGGAACCCACGAGTGAACGACACTAATCTACCTAGGAATTTAAAAAATGTGCTCGTATACAACATCCTCAAAAGATGCACATACATTTAATAAACTTTCAATAAAATTAAAAATTAAGCGGTATCTCAACCTTACACAAACAATGATCAAAAAACTCAAAAATGACTCTCACCAACAAAAAATAAATCACAAAATAAATCACAGATACACCCACAATCACCGATTCATCAACCGCATTTCACCCGTTATCCTTAATATATATGGAGTCGAAGAATTAGCGTGTTCCACATACACATGTGGGAAATCGGAATTAGAGTCATTGGACCCATAAACAAGCCACAAACGTCTGTATGACGACAAACAATTAATCACCACCCAGTCTGTATAAAGACGACAAAGACTTATGTCGTTTTGATGCCAGCAGGAGTCAACCGCTAGATATCTAGCTACCGAATCTATACCTAATTGACTTAATCAAAATTGAGATAATTTTTCATCGTCCATTCTTTTTTTTCTTTTTCTTTTGTCCTCCTAACAAAATTTATACTTTTCTTATAAAAAAAATATTTTCGCATCAATTATTTTATTATCCTCTATTTTTATTTTCATTCAGAAAAATTATTTTTATTTTACATATATATTTACTTTATATTTTTAATCAAGAATATTTTATAATCTTTGTTTTCAGTTAAATATATCTATTTTGGTGAGACGGATAATATATATATATAAAAAGAATAATACACAGCTATATAATTAATAGAAAACAGATTAGGGGATCACATAACCTAAATCTAATTGATAGGAAATATATTTCAAAAAAAGGTCATGTGTTTCACAAGTATAATTAGAGGTACAGTCAGCTAGGCTCAACTAATTAAACTACTTCGCTAATAAAATAAAAAAGTGTCTATTTTTATACTACTTTCGGTGCTAGCTGCAGACATATAGAGATTAGAACACAAACCACACGGCAAGACCAGTCAGTGGAAGCAAACAAGAAGGCTTAACTTTTATATTTAGTCTCTCACTACACTTTCTTTCATAAATTTGACTTTGACGTTTAGGTCAAGTTTAATTTAATTTTTTTAAAAGATGTGTCTATTAATTTTTTAAAAAAATATATATATATTTAGAATCTATATATTGTAAAGATTCTAAATATATTTTTTCTAAATTTTTTTAGGGAAATTTTAGTTTACCCCTGTGAGATTTTCCATAATCTTTAGTTTGATCCCGTATTTTCAGAATTCGTTCTTTTACCCCATAAGGTTTAATGAAACCTAAAAAAAAAACCTAGTAACTGAACTCTTTTAATTATTCCGTTAGGTTTATTTATTATGGTCCGGGTATAAGCGTTTCGTTTATTTATAAGTTTGTCACTTGACTTTCGTGATCAACAATGTTGTGTTTGATCAATATTAATTATTGATCAGCATCATAACTTTGTCTTGTCTTGATCAATATCGCCAAATAAATATTGATCTGCATGGTGATCAACATCTTCTTACACTTGATCAACATCTCCTTACACCTGATCATTATCATTATCGTGTATGATCAACATCTAATGTTAATCAGCATGATGACTTGTCTTGATTGAGATTGCGAGAATAAATGTTGATATACATGGTGATCAATACTTCCTTACACCTGATCAGTATTGATCTACATGGTGATCAATATCTCCTTACACTTTTTTTTTTTTAAGAGCTGATATAATATATTGATCATCACTTCCTTATACATCGGATTATCATTGTCCTTACAATTGACAACATCGTTGTCGTGCTTGATCAGCATTATAAAGGATGATTAGCATCATGATTTGTCTTGATCAATATTATCATAATAAATATTGATCAACATATCTCCTTATACCTGATCAACATCTCCTTACACCTGATCAACATCTCCTCACACCTTATCACGATTGACCTACATGGTGATCAACACCTCCTTACATCTGATCAACATCGTTGTCGTGCTTGATCAACAATATAAATGTCGATCAGCATCATCACTTGTCTTGATCAGCATCGCGCCAGAATAAATGTTGATCAATATTGTGATCAGCATCTCTTTACACCTAATCAGTGTTGATATACATGGTGATCAACATCTCCTTAGACCTGATCAGCATCGTTGTCGGCTTGATCAACATTGGAAAAAAAACTTATCAACATGAGAAGACTATCGATAACCGATCAACATGGAAAGAAGCAAATCGACATGACTAGAAGTAGATCAACATGACTACCTACTATGATCATCATCGTTTTTCCAGATTTTTTAAGTTAGACTTTTTTTAATTTTTCATCGTTTGCAAGCACTAGGTAGGGAAGACCGAATTTACTACGGTCGGTACTGCGGTTAGCGCCATAATAAATGGATTTTTGTGGTAAAACCACGCTTCTACAGGCACGGTAACGTTTATTCCGGCCTTAGCTGTAGTAAGGCTGCAATAAAGCCAATGTGACCCACGAGGCGTACCTACCACCCATTTTACTATGTGACCATTTACTGTGACAACAGCCGCAGTAAACCCCCTATGTATAACCTACTTCTGCCTGTTTAGCGAAATCACTCAACACTTTAACAAATTTCTTCCTCACTCTCCCAACACTTAACAAAATTTCTTCTCATCTCTCAACACTTGAAGAAATTTCACCACCTCCGGTGTCTCGCTGCCGATGTCGGATTGTTTCCCCCGATGCTGGCTCGGGATAATCTTAACCTATGCCCCGCCAGCGTCTCGTCAGACCTGATGGCGCCGACATTTTTTTTTTTTGGAGTGCCGGCAAATTTTAGCTCTTTTTCCGGCCTAGCAGTTTCGCTCCACCTCTATTTTTGGTGGCCGGTACTCGCTTTCTCCTGGTGCTCGACACAGCCCCAATGTTCCCCATTGCCTGCGTCGCTACGTCTTTCTTCGGTCCACAATGAGTTCCTCTCAATCTGTGGGTTCCAAGACTCATTCTTCGAGGTCTGCAACTTCAACCAGGACTTTGCTCCACGTGGCGAGGTTGTCAGTGTCGGGGCTGGTGGTTGGGCGTTGGCATCCTTGTCCGCGTCTTCGTGGACCAAAAGATGTGTTTCACTTGTCGCACCGTCTGTGTCGGGGCTGGTGGTCCTGCTCGTCTCATTATGGTGTTGCCCTGATGGCTCGTGGTGGTTTTAGTTGTAGTAGTTGGTCCTCAACTAGGTGGGTCTTCGTGGTCGTTATTATGCGAAGATTTTTTATTCTGGGGGTATTGTCACACTTCTCAGCTTGAATGGTGATCAAGATCTGGTGGTTTTCCAGGACAAGCAGGGCTGAGTTTAGACTCGTCATGCCTATGGTCATGAGGAAGGGATGGGATGATTAGGCTATGGGTCCATCTGGCCGATTCCGGCTGGTTTCATTTTGGTCCTTTCTGTATTTTATTATCAATTAGGTACTTTTATTAGGGTCAGAGTTTTAGTTCTCCTTTGTTTCTACTCTCGACCCTTTTTTGTCACCACCGCCCAGTTCCCAGCGCGGTGGAAGCGGTGAAGTTGGGTCGGACGACGGTGGCAACGGTCTTCTGAAACGGTGGTTTAATAAAGATAGTGAACCTGAACCCGGTCCTCTAAAATTTTTATCTAAGTTTTGTTTTCTAACGCGTTATTCAGTATTAAAGCGTTATAACTAAGCCCTAATCCTGCACCCTAAAACACGTTAATGGTTTTACGAAAAATTACGGTAACAGAAACTACTTAGCAGATACAATAACAGGGAATCCCGTCCACTTCGTTGGACATAAATTCCCCGATAAAATATAATACAAGTACTTAGGGAATATTCTCTAAGTAGATATGCATGCAACTACAGAGCCCAGAGTTTTGCTAATAGCTAAGATACGTATTGAGCTGGAAGAGTCGGGGTCAACTACTGACTAGTCTTCCAGGCACTGCTGCTCCTGCTACAACACATAAGTGAAGTTAAACCATTAGTCAAACAGAAGTGTGTTCAGTAAAGTACTCAGACGAATATCTCTATCGAGACTACCCCCGACATAAATCTGAAACCATTAACAAGTAGTGGCAATGTACCTCCCGCATAAAAGTAACTGAAGAGCCGAGCGGTGTCTACTCCGCAGGCCTATTGTCGGGGTCTCCTGAAATGATAATATAATGCGGGTGAGTTCTCGAAAGGTATTCAGTAAGGGGGTAGGTAAGAATCACGGGTTTTGCATTTTAAAAACACCTACATAAAAGGATTAGCGTGTCACGATCTAACATTTAATGCAACCTAATATCGCATGCTTTATGATGTGCAAATGACATGATATGCAATATGAAAGTCTTATCGGACCATAATCAGAATTTCCTGAACAAACGGAAAGACAATCCTCGACAGCTTATTAGGCACGCCCAGATGGGGTCGGAAGCGCATGGTACCAGCGAGGGGTGATTGTCCCCTAATCTGTCGGTAGGTCTACTATAGACCATAAGAAGCCCATAACATATATAGTGGATCAACGCGGATCCCAGATAAGCTCCAAACAAAACCCTGCAAACCGTTACGCTACCATGTAACTAGTCTCGAGAGTCACTGGGTCCCACCCTCGACCCGAAAACTAGCCATTAACTAACCTAATATGCATAAGGAGAATCGATATTGCATATTAAGAAAGTTAAACCTCTTACCTAAAATGATGCCAAACTGATCCCGAGACGACCCGAACGGAAAGGGTTCCCAGCCACCAGACTTTTTTGCTAACACAACGTAAACACACTTATAAGGGTTTATAGTTACAAACTTAACCATAATTACCCTTAATAGTCAACTGTTGACCAAAAGTTAAATAGTTGACAAAACTGGTCAAATTATGCTATAAATGGTCAAATAACTTGTAAAATTACAAGATTACCACTTAAGCATCTCTTAATCACAACTTATGGTTAATTACATACAAAGTTTCTATACTATTACCTAATTTACAATTTGGGCCTAACTTCACATAAAGTGGCCCAAATCCACTTATATGCTTCCAAATTCCACACTCAGCTTATAAAAAGCTAAGTTTCACATTATGCTCAATTATTCTCCATTATTACATAAGAGGTCCTTAACTTTACCCAAATTTCTAATTTAGCTCAAACTTATCCAAAGTGGCCAATTATGCCCAAATTCCACATTTAACTTCAAATGAGCATCATTTCACTTTTTTTTTGAACAACAAAAGACTTATTGTATTGAGAATTAAGAAAGTAATACAAACCACAAGCTGAGTGGGACCCATAAGAAAGTGGACACAAAACCACTAGCTGCGGCAAAACCACACCACACAATGCACCTGAAAATGAAACGAAACACACAGACACAAACATGCCCTCCTTTTTCCTTTGCAAACCGTTTCAGAGCCAAGAGAGACATTGAGTTAACCTCTCAAAGCATGAAATGTCTGTAGAGAATGAAAGAGGAAGGCAGAGACTAAATAGAAGAGCACTCAGCATGACTCAAATACCTGACTCAAAATAAAACTGAATCTCATCAAAGTATCTGGGCAGTCTTCAGCAGAGGGGTTTGCAACCAGTCCGTCCATGATATGTTGAGTTTCTGAGACCTTCTTTTAATCCACAAGAAACATAGCACCTGTATGTCTGTGAATACTCCAGATGCTCTCGATGCGCCATTTTGCATCACGGCGTTATTCCTTGATTTCCATAAGGACCACGCGGTGATATACATTATACCTTGCCACACCTGAGTAACTTTTGAGGAGGCTTGAGATATGAATGCGTCTCCAAGCACCTGTGTAAAGTCAAGGAAACCTGTGACATCCATCTCACACCACAATCCAACCGTTCGCCATATCTCGACCGCTTGGGGGCAACAGATAAGCACATGGTCTACAGTCTCAGATGCGCCTTGGCATAGTGGACATAAGACTGATGGAATCTCCACTCCTCGCCGTCGCAACTGGTCTAGCATTGGGATGTATCGTCGGGTTGCTCGCCAGATGAACATATTCACCTTCTTGGGTACTTTGTTGCACCATCGCATTGGGATGTCGTGGCTCTCCAAAAACTTAGAATCAATCATCTGGGAGAGTTGTCAGACCGTGAAAGCTTCACCTCGATTGATGGCCCAACTCCAACTATCTTGTGCGTCACGTTTTGGGGTAAAGTCCTGCAAAAGTGTTAGAAGTTTTTGAAATTCTCCTTCCATTCTTCCCCTCAGAGGTCTCCTCCACCTCCACTCCCAACTCCACTCACTATCGCCCCACCGAATCTTCTCTACGACTCTACTCTCCTTATTTATATCCATCTCAAACAACCGCTGAAATCTTGCTTTCAAAGTGCACTCCCCTACCCACACATCCTCCCAGAACTTTGTGTTATTCCCTGAACCCACAACTCTCTGAAAAAGGTTTTTAAAATCATTTCCCAATCCTTCTACTTCCCCATCCGCCTTCCTAATGTCCTTCCAAACACTCCACCTGTTACCACCACCCCCGCGCCGGTCCGCCGGAGGTGCACACGGCGACCGAAACCAGGGGTGGCGGGAACCGGCGTCTCGCCTAAACATACTCAAATAACCTAACGCAGGTAATCTCGGTAATAA
>JBBYHH010336948.1:0-12226 GCA_038382905.1 Daphne laureola | reverse complement strand
GGTGAGCTAGGGCTTGAGCCCTTTACTTGAAACATGAAGATTGGCTTGAAATTGAGTTTCCAAAGTGTTGTATGGAAACTTAGCAACACGTTTTGTGCTTGGGTATTCATTGTTTCTTCATGTTATGCCTTGGCCTATTTTTTTGGGATTTCTCATGATTGATGAAGTTGAGATGAAATTATGATTCTAGGGTGTTGTAAGGATGATAAATGACTCAATTCCTTCTTGGGTTGTCTTGGAAATTCCCTCCTTTGTGAATCTTGAAATGGCCGATTTTAGAAGGGTGAATTTAAAAGATGATTTTTTGTTGAATTATGGAATTGTGTTGAATTTGTGATTGAATTGAGCTTCTGAATTGATATGAAGATGATTGGATCATTCTCCTTTGATATGCATGTGTTTGCCGAATTTATCAGTAATGATCCAAGATTGGTATTCTTTGTGAAATATTGGATTTGAGTTGAATTAAGAATGAAATTGAGTTCCTAAACAAGTATGTGGATTTTTTACAACATTTCACTTGGATTATCTCTTGTTCATCTTTTGGTCAAAAATATGGATGATGAGTTTAAGGTGTATGTTCTTTCATGAATGTTGGGTTAGAGTTGAAATGGAGTTAATTGTGAGCTCCTAAATTGTTTCTTGATTTCTTGGAAAGAAATTTTTGTTGGGTTAACCTTTCTTGGTTACCCGAAATTAAAGTGTGATGTTGGAATTTGGTATTGGATGATGGTTGATAATTCTGAGATGGAATTTGAGCTTGTTTGTGCTATATGGATGCTTAGTAGCATTCTTCATGGTTGGTCTTCATTTCTATGACATGGCCGATTTTGATGAAGCTTGAGTAAATCTTCTTTTTGTGTTGGAAATTGATCAATGGTTTGAGAATTGAATTCCTTGTTATTATGTGGTTGTTCAGCTGGGTTTTTGTGGTTGGGCATTATGGAAATGCAGCCGGAATGCTGTTAGATCTTTGAGTTAATGTGGTTGCTCGGGTTGGTACATGAAGTGTGAAATTCTGTAATTTTTCAAGTAAGGACTCAACTCTCTTGAATATGCATTATGGGATGCTTTTTATGCAATTTGAGTTAGTTGAATCTAGTCTCGGGTCGAGGGTGGGGCCCGATGACCCCCAGGGCTAGTTACATGGTAAGGTTAATGCTGTGCAGGTTTATGTGATTCTGGTATTCTGTGATCACTGGGTGATCAATTTATGATCAGTAATATCTAATTACGAAAGTTTTGGGGAACCTAGGCCCCACACTGGTACCATCATATGTTCTGATTCTGAATCCCATTTGTATGGCTTCAGCCACTGAGGGCTGTCGTATCCGTATCTGTATCTATTTTTGTCCTTTGGGGCGTCTATTTATGATTTATGTTCATCCTATATTATTGTTTATTTTGTACTTTGTGCAGGTGAGGTTTATTTTGTTTAAATTTGATTTTTGTGCATACTAACCTCTTTATGCAAGATTATTTTTTATTAAAACATTACCCTTACCTAAGCCATTACTGAGTTCCTTTCGAGGACTCACCCCTTTATGTTTAACTATTTTCAGAAGCTTCTGATAAGCAACCTGCGGAGTAGCTCCATCAGGTTTTTTATGAAATGTACTTTCAGGTACATATTGCTCCTTGATGTGATTTATGTTTTGTACAGGGGTGACCTCAATTGAGTGTTTCTGTTTGAGAATTCTGGATGAGCACTTATGAAACTACTAACGGTTAACTCTTTTAATTGTGTCAGCAGCAGCAGTGACCTTGAGGTAATCAAGTGTGTCAGGCTCTGTAGGTGTAAATGCATATGTGCATGTAGCATGAATCACAATATGAGGCTTTTATGATTAATCAGTTACTTGCATGATTTGCAAACTATGGCTACTGTACATAAGTGTTAAATCGATCTTTTCCATGTTCCTTGATGTTTGGTGTATGTTATGGATAAGTATGGGCATCTTTGTGATGTTGCTTAAGATAGGTTTTGGTTGCCCTAAATGATTGTGGTTATACACCTAAGTGTGTTTGTGAAATAATTTGCTTAAGTGTCATGAACATTTTTCTAAAGTGTAGGGAGGCTTTTGAGTCAAGTAATACAGGGTCGGGTTATCGGATCTGCTGCACCAAATGGGCCTCCGTCCGATGTCATCCCCCTTTCCGCCCTGCTTCGTTGCTTCCGCCGGTCGAGGGGGTGACACCCCCACACTTCAGCATATTTCAAGCTATTGAGGCACTCACCAAGGAGATTAAAGAGATGAATCTAAAGATAGGAGATACCAATGAGAAGGTAAGGCAGTTGGAGAAAGCTTAAGGCAAGTAACCAGAAGGAAGTGAGGCTCACACTCTAGAGACTATCCATCCCACCAAACCTCCTCAAGGTTAATCCAACCAAATTTGTACCACCAATCTTCTACCCCAACCCACCTTTCTACCCGCACTCCAAATGCACTTTTGCCCTCTACCTCAAAATAACCTCCAACCTCCACTTCAAAACAACCTTCAACCACCACCTAAAATCAACCTTGGGAGACAACCACCTTTCACCCCCATTTATGACCCAAATGAAGGTTATTATGAACAACCTCTTGTCAGGGAACAAAAAAGAAGAATTGGACATGAGAAGGAGGAAGATTGGGAAGACTTGCCCTTATAGAGAAACAAAATGCCAAGAAGGAGGTAACTAAACCAAGAACATCATGCTCTCAAGAATGTGAAGCTTCAAGTCACCCCTTTCTATGAAAGAAGTGACCCATAAGAGTTCATGAAATGGGTTAGGAAAATTGACATGATCTTTGATTGTTTTGGTTATACTGATGATCTTAGGCTCAAACTGACAGTCATAGAGTTTTCTGGCTATGCCCTCACCTGGTGGGAGAAAACCAACATGGAGAGATCCATATGCAACATGCAACCCATTGATTCATGGGAGAAACTTAAAGCTGTGATGAGAAATAGATTTGTGCCCCCTTACTATGAAAGAGAATGCTGCCAAAGATTGCAACATCTAGTGCAAGGTAACAGATCTATGGAGGAATACCAGAAGGACTTGGAAAGTGCATTGATGAGAGCCAATATCCAAGAAGGTGAAGAAGCCAAGATGGCCAGGTTTGTCTATGGTCTAAGAAATAACATTGCAAAGACGGTGGAACTTTGTGATAATAGGAACTACCTAGACCTGGTATATAAATCCATCAGAGTGGAAAGCCAACTCAAGAGGAACTCTTCCTACCCCACTTCCTCACAACCCTCTAATAAAACCCCTTGGTCTTGACCAAATTCTTCCATCAAACCTACTTCTACCTGACCCACAAGAAACTTTCCTCAAAGAAATGCTCCCACATCTGAAAGACCGCAACCAAGGCCAAACACCAACCAGGAACCTAACCCTCTACCCCAGTGCACAAGAACCATAGAATGCTTCAAATGTCACGGTAAGGGCCACTACACCTTTGAATGTCTCAACAAGAAGGTAATGCTGGTGAGACCAAATGGAGAGATATCAAGTGAACATGGGGAGGAAGCCGCCTATGTGGAGGATTTTGAAGAAAAAAAAGGAGAGAGGACCCTAGAAGGTCTCATACTTGTTATAAAAGTATAAGTTGTGTAAATGCTGCAAGTGAAAGAATGGTAAAAAAGTTGGGCCTCAAGACCACCAAACATCCTAATACCTACTCCCTCCAATGGGTTGATGATAGCGCCCATGTAAAGGTCTTAAAGCAAGTGGAACTTCCTTTAATGATTGGTAAATATGAAGACAAAGTCTTGTGTGATGTGGTAAGGATGCAAGCTACTCACATTCTACTTGGGAGGCCATGATAATTTGACAGAGAATCCATCCACTATGGTGCCATGAATAAGTATGCCCTCACTATCAAGGCCGACCTTACACCCTTCTACCCTTGATGCCAACTCAAGCCCTTCAAGATCAACTACACTTGGAAAGTGAGACTGAGAGGAAAAAGAAAGGTGAGACTACTGAGAAGAGAGAAGACGGTGAGAAGGTTCAAGGAACCTTGAGAGAAAATCAAAGAGTGAGTGGTCAGAGCGAAAATAATAAGTTTGAAAGAAAACAAGAGATCACACCCTTCATGGCTAAAGAAAAAGACATAAAGAAATCTCTACTTGGCCAAACGAGTTGTTTTCTCCTTGTCCCTCACCATGCTTTGTTAACTAATGCTCACATATCTTCTCTTCCTTCATGTGTGTCTTTAGCATTGCAGGAATTTAAAGATATCTTTGAAGAACCTCAAGGGTTGCCTCCCTATCAAGGAATTGAGCATCATATTGACCTAATTCCAGGAGCACCCTTTCCAAACAAAGCTACCTATATGACCAATCCAATGGAGTCCAAGGAAATACAAGTGCAAGTGGAGGAACTTCTAGCCAAGAGCTACATCTAAGAGAGCTTATCTTCTTATGTTGTTCCTGTCCTGTTGGTGCCAAAAGCTGATGGAACATGGCACATATGCATGGACTATAGACCCATCAAGAAGATCACTGTAAAGTATCGCCATCCTATCCCTAGGCTTGATGATTTTCTTGATGAAATATATGGTGCTTGTTTATTCTCTAAAGTGGACTTAAAGTCTGGCTATCATCAAATTAGAATGAAAGATAGAGATGAATGGAAAACTGCTCTTAAAACCAAGTTAGGGTTATATGAGTGGTTAGTGATGCCATTTGGGTTGTCTAATATACCAAGCCCTTTCATGAGACTTATGTACCATGTCTTGCATGATTTGATCTAGAAGTTTGCTGTTGTTTACTTTGATGACATCTTAGTATACTCACCCATACTTGATGAGCATGTTAAGCACTTAAGAATTCTTTTGAAAAACTTAGCAACAATGCTTGTATGCTAAAATGGAAAAGTATATGTTTTGTGCTAAAGAAGTGAACTTTCTGGGATATGTTGTTAGTGGTGCAGAAATAAGGGTGGATGATGCTAAGGTTAAGGTAATCAAGTAGTGGCCAACTCCTAGAGCCTTACTCAGGTGAGATCCTTTCATGGATTGGCTAGCTTCTATAGAAGATTTGTAAAGGATCTCTTCTCCATAGCCGCCCCTTACATGATATTGCAAAGAATAATTCATCATTTGTGTGGGGAGAGGCCCAACAAAGTGGATTTGATGAGCTTAAGTCTAGGTTGATGAGTTCTCCTTTACTTGCTTTTCCAAATTTTGATAAATTATTTGAAATTGAATGTGATACAAGTGGTGTGGGTATTGGTGTTGTGTTGCATCAAGAGGGGCAACACAACACCTTCTTCAGTGAGAAATTGAGTGGCACTAGATTGAACTATTCTACTTATGATAAGGAACTATATGCCTTAGTTCGTGCCTTAGAGGTTTGGTCCCACTATTTACTGCCTAAGAAATTTGTTGTTCATACTGATCACTATTCTCTTAAGTATATCCAAGGTCAGGGAAACTTAAACAAAAGGCATGTAAAATGGATTGAGTTCATTAAATCCTTTCCTTATGTGATTAAGTAGAAGAAGGGAAAATAAAACATTGTGACTGATCCCTTGTCTTGTAGATATATCTTATTCACTTCTCTTGATGCTAGGGTGATAGGTTTTGAATGCCTTAGAGAAATGTATAAGGATGATTTTGACTTTGGTATGATTTATGATGCTTGTGCTAATGATAGCCTAGATGGATACTATGTATTTGATGGCTATTTGTTCAAGTTGAAATGATTGTGGATACCAAGATGCTCTATGAGGGAAGTCATTGTCCATGAAGCACACAGTGGAGGCTTAATGGGACATTTTGAGTTCAGAAGACCTATGAGATGGTCAAGGAAAACTTTCACTGGTCACACCTAAACAAACATGTCGCCAAAGTGTGTGAGAGGTGTGTCACATGCAAGAAGGAAAAGTCCAGGGTGCAACCAAAAGGGAAGTATACTCCTCTTACTACTCTTACTCTTCCTTGGGTTGACATTAGCATGAATTTCAATAGTGGACTGCCTAAGACATCTCATGGTGATGACACCATTTTTATAATGGTTGATAGATTTATAACCAGGCTCACTTCAACCCTTATCATAAAACTGATGACGCAACCCATGCAGAAGATTTGTTTTTTAAGAATGTTGTGAAATACCATAGCATACCTAGGTCAATTGTGAGTGATAGAGATACTAGATTCTCGAGTCACTTTTGGAAGACACTTTGGTCTACGTTAGGTACTAGTTTGCTTTTCTTCACTTCTAGTCACCCTCAAATAGATGGTCAAACTAAAGTCACTAATAGGACTCTCACCACAATACTTAGAACAATTCTTAAAAAAACTTAAAAGAATGGGAGAAGTGTTTGCCTCATGTGGAGTTTGCATACAATAGGAGCTTTCACACTTATACTTCAAATAGCTCCTTTGAGGTGGTTTATGGTTTCAACCCCTTAACCCCTTTGGATCTGATTACATTGTCTCGAGATGATATTGTTGATGTAGGTGGAAGATAGAAGGCCGAGAGCATGAAGAAGTTGCATGGTAAGGTGCAAAAACATCTTAAGAAGGTTAATGAGGTATATGCTAGGAAGGCAAATAAAGGAAGACAAGTTGTGAGCTTTGACATTGGAGACTGGGTGTGGTTACACCTTAGAAAAGAAAGGTTCCCACAGGCTAGGAAGAACAACCTAGAACCCTGAGGAGATGGACCTTTCCATATCATCAACAAAATAGGGAAGAATACCTACGTGCTTGATTTACCTTATGATGGATCTTACAATGATCATGCTACCATCAATGTGTGTGATATTGCCCCCTTTGTAAGAGATATTAAAGATATGAATCCAAGGTCATATTCTTTCTAAGAAGAAGGGGATGAAATGAATCCAAGTTCCAACACTCAAGGAGAGGAGCAAATGCCCAAGCCCACCAGAACAACCCCTAGCCCTTTACATAACATTGGTGGACATATGACACGGGCTAGGGCAAAGAAGACTGAAGAAGCATTAGGAGTCTTCATGGGAACAATGGAAAAAATAATTGATCAAGAAGTGGAAGTCCAAGCCATAAAAAGTATATTCAAGACTTGGGGCTCTACTTAAACAAAGACCATATTTTGGAGGCAAAAACATGGAATTTAAGCACTTTGCAAGAGATTTGGGCCTCCTAACCCCTTTGCCCATACTCCCCTCATCTAGTCCGCCCCTTGTGCTTGGAGAACATGTCAAGAAGATTCTAGGAAGGGCTTGCAGGAGGCTCCACATTTTCTTGGTGAACAAGTTAAGAGTTGCTTGCAAGTTACTCCTTTTTCACTTATGGAATGTAATATTTTAGATTTTGAACTTCCTAGGAAAGTTTCTAGGCTTTTAGGTCACCCTTTAAACCTATAAATAGGGCCTTTTGTTGTACTTTGAAACTCAGAACATAATTTGAAGCATTTGTAAGCTTTTCTGCTCCAAAGCTTTTGTTCTCCTTGTTTGTTACAATTTTTGCCCTCCCCTTGATTCCATTAAAGTGGTTTCAAATCTTATTTCTAGTGTTGCTCTATCTTAGAGTAGAAAGGTGCTAGAAACATCTTCATCCCCAGAATTATCTTCTCTATTGCTAAGCTAAAAATAGCTTGGAGGTGTTGAAGGCCACACCTTACATTATCATTTTCTCAACAAGCTAGTTCCTGCATATTGTGAATCTTTGAAGGTTCATATCAACTTGGCTTTAGGGTCACATTAGAGTTGTGAGCAGCTGGACATTGGTCTTTTGAGCTTGGATCTTTATCAGTAAAACAACAAAAATACATATACCGATTATTTGATGATTTATGGAGTATATGATGATTTTACATTTCAAGTTAATTCTGGTCTTTCCTTTAATGATACTCATTCTGTAAGCATTACTTAGGTCATTTCATTTTAGTCCGTCCATAAAAGATTGGTCCGTTACCTTTTTTTCCTTTTTTTAGAAAATTTAATCCTATGAAGTTACCTAGATACTCTCATTACTCAATGTGGGCTTTAATGGACCCACTTAAAATGGGTAAAAAGTGAAATCATTTTAATACTTCATCCTCGATAATCTACTATTATAGTATTTTAAAGAAGAAGTATACATAGGGGTAGAAATAACTGCCATCCTAAGAAGTGTTTTGAGGACGCCATGTGGACAAAGCTTCTAGAAGGTTAGTTTTAGGAGACTGGCAGGATGCGTAATTACGTAGTGTAAACATGGGGCATGGAAGTAAACTGCTAAATTCCCAAGACCCACCTATTTTTCTAATTTGTTTTTCCATTTTCTGGCCACAATATTGTAAAGCACATTAACAATAGTGAAAAAGAGTTCAAAATTTCAATTCCCTCCCTTATGATTCATATTCCAAAAATTCAAACAATCAAAGAAAATTCAAATTGAATTTTGTTGAGCAAAGAAGTATTTTTGGTGAATACGTGAGAGATAAGATTACCTCAGGTACCTTTCTTATGAGGGATGCATACTTGGCTTGTATAGAGAATTATGATAATGTGTGGTGGAAGAAGCTGGTCTGGGCCCCCCTGCACCTCCCTATAACTTATGTTATCTTTTGGTTGGCAATGTGGGACCGGCTAGCTACCATGGATAGGGTGGCTAGGTGGAAAGTGGGTGTTAATCAGCAGTGTAGGCTTTGTGACTCTTGCTTGGAGTCTATGGATCATATAGTTTTTGAGTGTGTGTTTTCTCGCAGAATCCTGTTTTAGGTATTGGATTTTTGTAGGTTAACAAGTGGTCCTTTTACCTGGAATGGATTATGTGTATGGTTGGTCCGTTTGTGCAAAGGTAAATCAGTTAAGAGCCAGCTTAGGAGAAGCCTAGTTGCGGTGGTGGTGTACATCATTTGGTTGGAGCGCAATGCTAGGTTCTACACCAAGTCTGCTACTGATTGGAAGATTTTGGCTGATAGATGTATAGAATTAGTCCAATTTAGAACAGGTTTGGATATACATCAAGTGTTTGCAGGTTAGTGTGGTGCTAGTACAGATACGTGTACTTAGTTATATCGGTTCCATAGTTTATGTTTTTGTTATTAGGTTTTTGACAGTTCTGTGTAGCCCCTGATTGCTAAAAAATGTAAGTGCCATTGGGTTTTTGATTCAATGAAATGACATAGGTGGTGAATCCCCACCTTTACCTAAAAAAAAAAAAAACAAAATTGAATTTTTTGTCCGCCTAAACAAACTGCCAAAGTTTGGGAAAACATCCTATCTAATCAACTATAAATACATCATAAAAAAAATTGAGCAAAACCACAAGACGAACAAAAGAAAACTTATAATGGCTAGATCCGGCTCTAAAGAAATTCTGGATCCAATCACGAACATCTACGGAAAAAATTGGAACTTCAGCAACAAATGGTAATTTTTATGTCTCATAATAATGATTTGCAACAGTGTGAGAAATACCACTCGTACGTCGTAGGTTTAGATACAAAGCTGTTCGGATGCTGATCATTGAGCAAGAGAGGCAACTGAACTTTGAATTCAGTCTTCTGAATGCCCGTAGTGGAGTTCTAAATAGAGAGGTTCATTTCTTTTCAAAGTGACAAAAATTTAATAAGTAGATCATACTGATAGTCAATAAGCCCAAAAAGGCCCATCACGGCAAACAAAACTCCAAAAGCCATAACCCGACAATAAAAAATGCCAAGTAAGAAATATGCCCGAACTAGGGTTACATGAACGCCAGATAGGAGTCCGAGACTGAGACCATACCATCAAGAAGAATACCCCCGAAGGTGCCTAAGTTTCATCGTAAAGACACTGGTGGTCCGGGTAAACCGTACAAAGTGTACGAATTATGACACCACTTCTAACGACCTATAACAGGACAAAACGAAACTCCCCCAAAAGAGACCAGACTATAAATACACACGATGTTACAGTCACCTTGGGAGGATGGTGACTTTCTGACACTGGTTGCCTGATGGATGGGATTCTGTTATCGATGGGACTCGATTTTAGTTATGCAAGGTACATTTTATGTTAATTTCCATGTTCCAGAATTTAAATTGAGGTCAATTTCTATGAGATTTCACATTGTGATATTGATATGTGAGTTCTGGGTCATTTTACCAAATTTTTGTTCGGGGCATAAAATGGTCATTTTGGAAAATTGGAGAATAATGGACATTAAGTTGGAAGACGAAATGGTGCAAAAATGAAAGGAGATATCTGGTTATGATATGGAATTACATATTATGTATGGTATAATATGTATGAGGTAAAATATTAAAATAAGAGTTAGTGGAATACATGTGTCAACATGTTATAGTAAAGGTTATAATATATTACTACAAATGTGTGGTAGTAAATATATTATGGAGAGAAAAGGGAGTATTATGTTTGTGATATGGGTAATTAAAATGAAAAGACATTGTGAGTAGTATGAAAATAGGATTAAAAGAGTAAAGAAAGGAAGAGAAAATATCATTTCTAACAAACACTTCTCTCTCTTCTTCTTCCTCTAGTCGCCGAATTATGCCTCCATTCTTCCTTGGTGTTCTTCATCAAATCTTCATCATCTCTGCAAGAAATCAACAAGGATTAAAGAGGTGAGGTAAGATTCATGAAATGGTTCATGAAGAAACTAAGTTTGGAAGTGATTTAGAGCTCATTTCTTCTCTTCTCTACTTGGCCGATTTTTAGGGCTTCTTCATGGGCAATTGTTCTTTATCAAATCTTCAAGAATTGATTAAGGTAAACATTATTTGAGGTTAATATGAAGTGGTATTAACTCTCCTACTCTATTCCATCATGTTGGTTGATTTTGGATGCTTAGGGTTCTTGGTTCATAATAAAAAATTAGGGGTAAGTTGAAAGTGAAGTTCTAAAGTGTAATTGGAATGATTATGAACATATTTTATACTAGGAAGTAACATTGAATCATCATGGATGATAATTTAGGGTGATGGCTGAATATGGGGGGTTTTAGAATTATGTTGATGTTGTTTGATCAAGGGTGAAATTGTGTTGAATTGAGATTAGAAATGAGTTTCTAAATTGAAATGAGGATGATTGGAGAACTCACCCTTATTTGTGTGTATTGGCTGAATATTTGGACATAATTAGAGGATGATGTTCTTTGTTAAAATGTGCAATTGAAATGGATTAAGGTTGTTTTAGAGCTCACAAAATAAGGTTGAATTGTGGAGAAAAGTTCTCCTAGTATGTTTTCACATGTTGGCCGATTTTGAGAGTGAGTAATAAGGATGGTATTCTCGGATGTATTATGGGTTTGAGTTGGATTAGGGATTCCATCCCTAATGGTTTCCAAACCCGAACTATCGTCGAAACTTTTGACGATTACCCGACTGAACAGAACGAACTAGAACAGATCGCCTGACTACTGTGGTACGAGATAGAACTGAGCAGATCTCAACAGATCACCCGAAGGTGGATAATAGAACAAAGTAGATCCCAACAAACCACCCAAAGGTGCATAATAGAACACTCGTAGGTGCAATCCAAACGTACCACATACGTCAGGCCTTAGATCTCAGACAAACAGAATTCTAACTTTCAGACGAAGAGAACGTAGTCACATAGTGGCTACGTAATACAGATACCTTGGAAGGGCAATATTGAATCGTTCTATACGATATGGGTCACTGCCAGACAGAACAGAATTCAAAGCCCCACAAACTAATTCATACAGAAAAATTTAGTTTTTCCAAACAAAACTGTTTCAGGAGACCTTCTCTCAGTCTAACATTTTTAATAAATTCTACAGACATGCCAAACATGTTCTGTAAATTTTTTAATAAACTAGACAAATAGAGTTACCCACACAAAAAAGTTCAGATCGAAACTCCCATCCAATTGGTACATTTTATTCGTGAAAGATCGGTCACAAATGCAGATTTTTTGAAAACTGCATTTTAAGAGATCTCAGACTATCGAAAAACCGAACATACCACATTTACCTCAAAAGGTGTTATGTATTCATTCCAACATTGGCAATATCGGGTTGTCCCCATACGCCATAAACTTAACTTGTACGCACAGAGTATTACTAATCTGACATATTATATATCCGGAATGTGAACTTCAGACTTGCCTTCGATGACAACATCACTGGTGTAATGACCATACTTATCGACAATCACTGACCTATGGAACGTCATTCCTTTCTCAAAACAATCACGGGACTATACTCCATGGTGGGCGTACCCCGAGATTCTAACTTTCAACTTCAGAATAGATGGGTGTTAAATGAACCAACCTTATAACCTCCAATTCTCTAGG
>JBBYHH010336838.1:0-12227 GCA_038382905.1 Daphne laureola | reverse complement strand
TGATCTATGAAATCTCAGTAGAAAAGACCTTTATAAAATATGAGTTTGAAAACAAAAGACTTTTCTAAACATAACAATCTAATGATGTGAAAAGATGTATGGATGGATCTCTGATGTGCGAGCTTTGGCTTTTATATATCTTGAGTGTTTTGACTAGAGGATGATAAGGATAAGGATTATAAGATTTGTACAATATTCAAAGATTGATCGATCATCTGATCTCTTTCTTCACCTTGATCCTTCTCCTTTATATATGCTTCAATGTTGCTCATATACAGAGAGGAGCGTCTTGATGAATGTTTTAGCCATAAGATATGAATTGTTTCCTTTTTGACGATAATTGAGCTACTAATTAAGTTGATATAGCCTTTGTATCTATCTTGGCTATTTTTTATGAAGACTAGCTTCAACAAACTTAATGTATTTCTTCATGATTTCTTGATCTTCTCGAGCTTTAGATCATTTGTATACTTCAATGATTTTGAGTGGATAGATGCATAATTCAGAGGTCTTGGATTTTTAAAGTATGATGCTTGCTTCTTGAGCATTTCACCATCAACGCGTTGATGTAGAGTGCATCAAACGGTTGTGTGATTTTCTTTCCTTTCTTGATTGATCTGCTTTGATCTTTTCCAAATCTTTCTGATTTCAGCTAGATTTGATGCATTTGAACTCATTTGAACGTACTCCAGCACTACTTCAACAATTCCTATAAATGTGGCTAAGAAATAAGTCCACATTAATCATGAAATTGAGATTTAAAACAAATATACCCAAAATGTCGAAGAACATCAAAATTACTTCAAAGCTACTTGTTATTTTTGAATTTTTGCATTTATAACTCAACTGTATTTTGTTAAAAACTAAGAACAATCTTATTTCAATCAAATTCTTTGACTTTATCAAAACTTGCATTTAAGCACTTTATGTTTTGGAATCATCAAAAAACTTTAGAGAGTTAACAAAGTGAACCATGGAGCCACCTTCTTTACCCCAAGGTGGCGCCAAGAATGATACAATATCATTGTTCTATAGTACTTGCATCAACATGGCACCACACTTTCCCCATGTTTGTGCCAAGAGCTCTAGAAATGTTTTTCCATCAATACTAGCATCATAGTAGCGCCAAGATTGTGCCAAGGTAGCGCCAAAGTGTCTCCTTCCAGCATAAGCACCATGCTTACACCATCATTGTGTCATGCATCTTCCAGAGACCATAACTCATTCTTTTGAGCTCTGATTGACCAGAAATTTGTTGTAAAATGTTCATCTCTTCATGCTTTATCAAGGATCATGTTTGGTGCTTTTGAACTCCATTTACACCCTTGATATGTGCTCCTACAAACAAGTACATAGAACAGGTAAAATGCAACCGCCAGATTCACCGCTAATCGTTACGAGATAGTACAAATCTGATTCGGGCTCATTTTTCCTCCTTGTTTGATGTCACCAGAAATAGGGCACCATCTAGCATCAATGAGGCTGGGATAGATCCACACTCTAGGTAGATACATCACAGCTCACTTTGTGAAAGCCTACGACATGAGTTCCTTCTTCCGATGTTGTGCTAGTAGTGGTATCCCTTCCAGGAAAATGGTGTTTGGCGCAGAGCATGAAGCACGTGCGAGAGGCCAATGGGGTGATCTCTCATGATGCGTGTTTTTAGCTGTAGAAGGCGCATCTGAGGTTTAGATGCCCATTAATTGAGATTTAGTTTATAGACTTCCCAAAAGCTATCATTTAAGCCCTTATGCTTCTATTCTGCTTAAACTGGCTCCTAGTATACCTCATATTTCATGCGACCCTATAGGTTCCCGTACGTTGGAAGTAATTATGAATTCTCATTCATAACTATAGATAGTGAGCGGTATCTAGTAACACATCACCATCATCCAAGTAACGTGGAATTCGAGTCACGACAGAACCTTACCCATCGGTATGATCATACGGTGCACATGATATGTCCCTTCAGTCAGACTCTCAGGATGAACCGAGGTGTAGATCTTGCATCCTCATTACAGTTCAACCTTACGCATGATAATACTCTCCCGTTATGAGGGAGTGATTAATCCCGTCTTGGTACATGACTGTCCAACTCAATGATATTGTGACACACCTAAAACTAGCGCACTCTCTCGGTTAAGAAAATGATAGAGCATAGGATCAAAGCATGTCACTCACATTAGTATATCTTCATAACCTAGGTTAAAGAACTATGTGTACTATGATCTATGAGAGACACTTATGTTGTACAGACCACGATTCACATAATGCTCTCAAACTGGGTCGATCCCATAGTTCCTCTCAAATGTATTCATAAGTAAGTCTTCACAATCCCTATGTGAATCTTCTTTATGCTAGTCTCAAATATGTTATAGAAACCCTTATTCACTATAACACTCGACTAGGGACATTTTAGGAATATTGTTATGTTCCAAGCTTAATATTTTCTGTCGGTTGATCAATGCACAAATCAAACCATCACAATCATCAAACTATATAAATAACATGACTCATGTCCAAAATCACATGATCAAGGATTGACTTTTGGACATTACTTCTACATTTCATTCTTTCTAGTCAAGTTAAGCAAGTATATTACATGAATTACCCTAAAAAAAGAAAAGATAAGTCTAGTTCACTTAATGTGGTTAAAGTTAAA
This sequence comes from Daphne laureola, assembly GCA_038382905.1. Classification (NCBI taxonomy): domain Eukaryota; kingdom Viridiplantae; phylum Streptophyta; class Magnoliopsida; order Malvales; family Thymelaeaceae; genus Daphne; species Daphne laureola. The sequence goes on along the minus strand of JBBYHH010336838.1, from coordinate 9,565 downwards.
GCAAGAGATCTTCAAGAGAACAACAACTACCAAATTTAAGAAGAAGCACGACAAGATATGAAGGTGTACGATTGAATGGACAAAGGGTCACTGATGATCCTTTAGGATTGCTAGGGGATCAAACTAGATGGGAGGTTTTGACCATAGAATATGTGGCAAATATGGAAATTAATGAGCCAGAGATTGATGTCAAGGATTCAAACGATTCTGATTCTGAGCAGTCAGTTGAATACTCTGATAGAACTTTTTATAATAGCTTGAGTTATGAAGAAAGTTACAAGTCTGAATGAACTGATGCGTTTTTCATTTGTGCAAGTTGTAACAAACATATTTAATTTCTATCTACTTGTTATTGTTGTTAAATTCAGGGAATTTTTTATATGAAACTGTGGCTGCATGTTTGATATGATGTTATGACAACATAAATTGTATTATTCTTGGTAAATGTAACAGGGTTATAGATGGATGAAGATGGTGAGAATTATGGTGGTTCTAATCATTTCACATGTGGATGGCGTGGTAAGGGGAAAAAAGCATATGAATATGGACGACATCTTCTTCGTGACTTTGGGAGAGCCATTGGCATTCACAAGATTAGGAGTTATCAAGAGAATCAGGTCCAATAGGATGGAGCAATGGTATACGAAACACATGTGAATGAGACAAAGCGAGAACCCGATACTAGTCATGGAAGCAAATCACGTAGATCATTAGCTGTAAAAGGAGCTAGTGCGTAGTAATAACGGATCCTCATTGATCCATATAATGGCGGGTAAGATAAAAACATATTCATCATTATGTATTTAGTAACCGTTTCACACATTTTGCTTCTCCATATCAGGTTTAATCCGCCAAGTGCAAAAGTTTATGTTAAATATTCAATCAAAGTGACATATGATGGTTGTACGAATGCCGCGTATCACACTTGGACAACAATGGAAGGGGAAGCAGCTATGCAAAGATGGTATATGGAGTCTCAGGTATGCTTCATATTCATTCATGTTGCTAATATGATTTTAATTATTATTTTTCATATGATCGAGTCATTCAGGTTCAAGTCTTTTTGGGTTTAGGTTAATCATGTTTGGGTCATATGGGGTGTCAAACCATTTTGGGTTAATCGGGTTCGGTTCATTTTGGGTTCGGGTTGCTTTGGTTTTGATCTCAATCGTGTTTAGGTTGGGTTCAGGTCACTGCCTTTCTTGATGAGTTTAGGCTTGCCGGGTCATGTTCATGTAGGTTCTTCAGATTGGCTCAGTTTTTGACATCCCTAATGGTGGCAAGATGACAATAGAACATGTGACGATGAACATGAAGGGTGCATAATAGGCTATGGAGGTGATGTTAGGCTTTTTTTCAAGGATTAGGTGTAATTGAAGTACAACTAAAGCACTTAACAAACAAATATATTTATAAACACCTCGTTTAGCTCTAATAATGTCTTATCATAGTATAATGACTCAGAAATGAGGGATCGAACCCAAGAAAATCAAGCATCTAAGTATTATAGCAAAGTACTTGTGCATCAAGTATGCATGAATGAAATGCGAATAGCAGTGAGGGAGGCAAAATCATGGATGAATGATGAGTTATGCAAATAAAGGTGAAGTAGACAAGATGATGGATGATGGAGGGGAGAAGTGGCATCATCTATGGATTAGCAATCATGGGCTCTTGTAGTACTACTGTGTGTCCTAAGCAACATGCATGTGCAACTAACATTGTGTCCTAGAAGTATGAATTATCTCTAATGCCACTTGCCAACGACCGGGATCATCTCTGACTCCCAGTGATCGTCCGACTCATTAGAGTTGAATTCTAAGGCATCCTTCTAGATACACTAACACATCACGAACTACCACTAGTTCCCAGAAGACATCAGAATCTAATTACTCTACTCATGCAATTATACTAAGCGAGGAAGCATGCAATAAATCTACGATTCTATCTAGTGAGGCGAGTTACTATCTTCGTCCCACTCCCCTCTTGAGCACTGCAGTCCGTTGCTCGTAAGAGAGGGTTCTTCTCCTGGCTACTCTCGTGATCCATGGGTGATCTCCCGGAGGTATTAAGAACCTAACTATTTACCGATAGACACTTACTTAGGCCCTCTCGGACTCCAAGTAAGGCTACCAATCAGTTCTGGGGCTAAGTCGATCGAGGCCCTCTCGGACTCCAAGTAAGGCTACTAAACATGCATGATAACTATAACACATGCTCAAAGACCAAAATCTACTAAAATAGTCATGGAGAGAAATAACTTGCAACCTAAACATGATACTCCTAAGACAAGTCCTATAGTACTCTACTACTTGCTAAAATATAGACATGAAAGCACATAATAACACTTTAAGGAAATAAACGTAGAGTAAAGAAGCTTCTCCATAGATTTAGCCCTTCAACCCCTCTGAAGGAGGCTGAAGGGCTAAAAAGCCCTGAGCTCAAGAAGCTTAACTAGGGTTTTTACTCAAGAGAGCAATGCCCAAAATATGTCTTGAATTATCTTGAACCAACAATCCAAATCTTCAAAATAAACTTATGAAGGTCTATATATACTAAAACCTAGTACCTAAAATACCCCTAACCTAAAGTTACATCTAAGCTAGTTGAGAGGGGTAAAATAGGTAGTACAAGGCTCGTACCCAATATATAAGATCGAAATCCTCCATACAATCTCTTGGTGCAGTTTGGACAAAGAGAGGTGCTACTTATCCTCCTCGGGGTCACCCTAGAAACGCGCCTGGAATACATGAGGCACCATTTGGGTCACCTTGGAGGCGCCGTTTGGGTCACCAACAATACATGAGGTGCCCTTTTATGCGCCCTGAAGGTGTCGGTGGATGCGCCACTCATGCGCCCTAGAAACACGCCTCAGCAAAGGGAGGCGCTACTTCAAGGCACAGAACTAGCATCTCATGAACGCGCCCGGCCCCAAATCTACACCAATTGCATTTTAATCCTCATTCTTTCTCCTTGGTGCAATTTGGTCCCTCCTGAATTGTTTGAAGCTTGTTCTCCTTCTCTTTTTACTTGTTATTTATGCATATTGAGCTCCTAATCACTTCCAGATGTACGCACTTACAAATCTTCAGAATTCATAAGTAAAATACGTATTTATCCTTGAAAGCAGGAAAAAATGATTAATTTACTGCCCTAAACATAGTGGAAAATTTGACATATTTGTACACTGATCACACCCCCACACTCAAAAATTTGCTAGTTCCTAGAAAATCAACCATCTAGGAAAATAGAGACTCAAAGACTCCTAAACTAACCACCTACAAATTTATAAAAAGTCAATTTGGTGTAAGTAAGTACATACAGAATCTGAATGTGCATGCAATCTAAAATATACAATTCATCCTATTCTGAGTACATTTAAGGAAAAACCTAAATTTTATCAAAGATATAAGTGAATAAAGTGTGAATAACTGAAGTACAATTGTATAGAGAAATCAAAGAAGCACATAGACCTTGAGCACTTATTACTTCTATGGAAAACGTAGACTCCCGTTTTAATAGTATCCGTTCGGCCACAAGATTTAACAAGTGAATGTGGCTTGCTTCATTGCTAGACTTTTTTTATTTCTCATACTCTCACTTTATTTGTCGGTATTGTGATTTTTTTATTCACTTTCTGTTTTTACACTTTTTCTTTTCTTTTCTATTGGTATCTCTTTTGTTTTTGGTGCTTTTCTATTTTTACACCTATTTTCTATTTTCTTAGTGTGAGGATGATTACCTAACCACTTAAGATGGGAGCCTAAGAGATGGACTATAGGCTATGAATATGGTGTAACCGAAAACATGTCTAAGTATCATCTTCGATTCATTCATCCTAAGGTACGACTTAACGTATATTTGTATCAAAAGTTTGCCGTTGAATCGAGTGGGCTAGAGTCGTGAGACCCCTATACCATCACTTCAACAAAAAGCTTCAAGAACAAATATTAGGTACCCACCAAACAATACCCATTCACAAGATTAGCTAAATCAAGTTTCCTACAGTTACTATTAACCTAGGTTTCCGGTTCTCCTCATGTGAAGCTTTTCATGCTCAAGCTACTATTATCTCCAATTTACACTGTAAAATTCTCATATTAGGAATCAAATAATGTTCACCAAACTCTCAAGCAAGAAAGATTCATCTATAAACAAACTCAACTAAGCATTTCACAAGTATATCCATCATCGACAACATACAACACTCTTCATTAACCTAGGTGTAAGTGTTGGCTTACTAGATGATATTTCATGGTTTTATGACATGTCCTAATTTTTTTTTGATAAGGGGAGCACACTATTGGTGTTTTAAGAGGTAGAAATGACACACCCCCTACATTGAGTGGACATCATTCCGAATGAGAGTAGTGTAAGTAAAACACCCAATTAGTGTTTTTATGGAACTTGAAAGATGTGTTCTAAGTGTTCCATATCCATGAAATGCGGCCAAAGAAAGACTGTAAGTTGTCTTTATTCTTCCTTAGTGTGAGATTATTTTGCTTAGACTCTTATTGACGTTAGCTTACTATTAGAAAATTGTGTCAACAGGACTACTTTGATTGGTTGTTAAAGGTCTTAGAGAGATAAGACTGGAATATCATCCTTTTGGGTAGTTAAGTTGATACAATAACTAAGTAGTTTAAGCTAATAGAAAAGACACTGATGTATGATACACATGCTTTAAATTCAATCTTGCGCCCACATACTCTGTGTAGTATGATTTAGATTAGATTATGAGTGATTTGAATAAGATCTCCTTGCTTAATACAATCATGGATTTTAAGAAGTTGAAATTCCAAGAAAGAGACTGATTGTGATTAAGAAAAGTGTATCATGTGTCTGGGACCCTAAAAGGCACCACTTGATGAGTTCAAGTGAGCTTGATGATGTTCAAGCCTTGTTCAAGAAGTTAAAACTCTAGACCGTTTTGGCTTTGCAACCAAAACCCTCAGATTAACACGTTGATAGATTATAGTTGGGTATACTTGTAGCAATAAAATATCAACGTGTTGATGTTTAGCACAAGTAAGAATGTGTAGAAGAGTGAAGGACACATAGATCTATAGAGGTTGGTCAACTCGACCTACGTCCTCTTCTCAAGACACACTTGATTATTTCTCCACTAGAACTGAGGCCTAACACACAGGACTTATATAGATTGCCTGACAGACATAACTTTCACCAAGGCTACCTGAAACACAGGACTTTACGCCTAATGCCTGACTAACAAGACTTTACCAATTGCCTGACTAACAGGACTTTACAAAATGTCTGACACACAGGACTTGTAGAATGGTTGCCTAACACACAGGTGTTTATGTCAAGGTTACCTGACTAGAAGAACTTAGAATGGTGATAGTAGAACTGTGATCAATGCGTTGATAGAGTATGCTATCAACCTTCCTCTTTCTTGTGAAGTTTCAGTTAAACAGTGATGAAGAACTGGTCTATCACCACCAACTAATGAAGTTGATCGATATAAGCTCAAAGAAGATAGCCTTTTACAATAAGAAGTGTAGAACAAAAGGCTTCTCTGATGATGAACTCTCTGATGTAGTCAAAGCTGGTACATATGATCTCCTGGATGCTTGCAGCTTTGTTAATGATAGCTCAAGAGTAATTCTTGATCTGTGAGAGTGAGTAGGAGAATGAAGAGTATTCACACGATCTACAAATTTGCATTGTGTGTTTTTTTTCTTCCTTCTTCTTTGGCTTTTATGTGCTTCAGGGTGTGTAGAAATGGGTAGGAGCATCTCTGATCTTTATATAGCCATTGTGTATGAAATTATTCCTTTTTAGAGCTTTGTGACTATTGATTAGTTGATTTCTAGCCGTTGTAGATCTTTCCAGATTTTTGTCATCTTCCATCAAAGCGTTGGGTTCAGCAAATTGATGGTTTTTCTTCTTCAATCTTGATCTTTATTGGAAGCTTCAAACTTGAATTTCATCTCTCATTAATGTTGCTTGGTAGTGGAGTGGATGGCTTCATGATTGAATTCTTCAAGGCTTGTGAAACTTAAAGCTTGTATTTTGAAAACCTGGCCATCAATGCATTGATGCGTATTGCATCACACGCTTTCTTGATATCTTTTCTTTTCTGAGCTGATTGTATCTTGTCAATCTTAGATCTCCTTGATTTGATGAAGAGACTAGTCATTGGTTTCCATAAATTTCATCTTCAACATTTTATGTTCGAAAACCTATGAATGTGGCTAAGAAAAAAGTCCACATTAACCAAGAATTTGGATCATAATCAAGTATATGCCGATATATGTAATTGTGTTTTTATAACACATGAATACTTGTACTTTTGAGTACTTTGAAGTTTAATCGCATGTTTTTTTATCTTAACAACCAAGAAATAATTTTCTTGGTGACACTAAGTTTATCAAAACTTTGCAAAATAGTCCTCAAGGTTTTGGAATCATCAAAACCATCTCCCCCTTTTTGATGATGACGAAACACTTCAAGAAGTTTTGATAACTCTTTGAAAATGAAGTTTGATAAAGGTGTCATATATGAGTATATGCTCCCCCTTAGGATGAGCTTTGTAAAAACCTTTGCAAACTTTGAATACATTCTCTCATTAGAAAGTATTCTCCCCCTTAGGAAAATAGTTTTAGAAAATGATAATGGGATCTTAGTTGCATTATATCAAAAGAAACAAGCTCCCTTTTAATTCTTGAACATATTTCTCTTCCTTTTTGTTATCATAAAAAAGGTACAAGGAAGAGAAGTGCATATGTAAGATCTGTAAGTGGGACTAAATGTATTACTAAATTTTAATCAACGTGTTTATAAACACTAACTGATACAGATCGTATCCTTGTGATATAAATGACACTTATGAGGCATGAATCATGAATGAGCAGTTGAATATCTTCACTTATAAGCATGCTCAAAATTGAAGTGATCAAATCATTTGTAACTTATGTATATCATATAGAATAGAATTGAAGTGATCAACTCATTCAACATAAGAGATGTTATGCACAGAATTGGAGTTATCAACTCATTTAACAGGCATGTATATCATGTATCACATAATTGAAGTGATCAACTCATTCAACATAGATAAGAGATATGTTATGCACAGAATTGGAGTTATCAACTCAGAATAATGCATGACCATGTGTATAACTGAATAGTTGTAGTGATCTGATGAATGTCCTTTTGACAATTGATTTTTAATCTATGTGATTTACTAAACATGTTATTTTTAAGAGTTTGACAGATCATGCGTATTATGACATGATTGAATGTATAAAGGAAGGGTTTTGGGACCCCAACTTTACAACAAAACAATAAAGGCAACAAAGTCAATGAATGAGTCAAAGTGAATTCAAGAGATAACAGATATCAACGTGTTGATGAGATGAGTATCAATGTGTTGATAAACAAAAAGAATAAATTTATTAACAAAATTGTTAAACATGAATGAGACAATGAACCTAAAACATATATATATATATATATATTAACCGATAAAATTTGGTTGTTACAAACAACCTATGTTGTGCCTTTAATTAAAACATGCACTAACTAAGAAATTACAAATTTAGACTAACTAACTAAGAGTATAAGGTCTTAGGCTTCATTCTTGATATTGAGAAGAGTAGTCTTATTCAGTTTCCTCTGAGTCAGGTTCAGGGACCTCCTTCTTTCTCTTTTGTGCCACTTCCTAAGTAGATTGAACTGCAGCTTGATATTTTATCATGTTTCTCACCCATCTTCCTTTTTATTTCTTGAAGCCACATTTCTTCAATCTATGGTCAGGTAGAAAGGCTTCACATCCAAAGCCAATTGGCTTATCATCTTTCTGAACAACTCAAGCACTGGTTAGAAGAAGAGAGATCAAAGCAAGATAAGGAAGGTGTTTTCTTCCTTTCTTTGTTGTAGCTACAGACTCCATATGTTCAAGCACCCTCTAAGGGAAGTAAATGCTCAACCCTTGGTTGATTCTGTACATCAAGGTAAGATCTCATGAAGTAACATTCTGAGTTCCCTTCTTGGGAAAGAGAACATAAGTGATTACCTATTGGAGAACACTGTGACTTAGCTCAGTGAAGAGTCCAAGGGAGTATTGGCCTAGGAGGGGAAACTCATACTCTGCTATCTCTGGGATGAAAAACTTGTGTGCTTTATCAGGAGGCTATGGGTCCTTCTCTTATTCCTCTGAGTTATCTATCCCTATTGCCTCTGTGATTTTGGCTTTGGAGAAGATGATAGCCTTGCCATTAACATTTGATGTGATCACTGTGACATTTCTTCCTCTTCCTCTTCCAATCTCTAGATTGGTGTAAAACTCCTCAACCAGATGAAGATATCCAGACATTCCCAATTCTAAGAATTCAAAAAGTCTGAACTTTCTAACCAATCTACCAGATCAACTTGCCCTAGTTTCAACAGTTCTTTTATATCAACGTGTTGATAGAGACCTTCAAAATGAGAGAGATCATAGTTGACCTCTTTGTTTGTGGTAAGGACTTGACTTTGAGGAGTGTGGACCTTCTTCTTCTTCTTGGATTTCAGTTCATCAACCATAGCCTTTTTCTTGTCTTTTTTTTTTTGCATCTGAGAGCTTTCTCTTTTCCTTTTCATCAAGTTTCCTTAGTGAAACGGCCTTCACCTTCTCGACCTATTTCTTTCTGCTGGTCTTGACAGTGACCTCAGTCACAACCTCTTCTTCCTCTTCAGTGGAGGTAGAAAATGGAGGAGAGTCTAACCGACTCCTCTTCTTATTATTTTTCTCCTTTGAGACATGAGTTTCTTCTACTGTCTCGCCTAAGACTTGAAGGGTAGAGGCTAGGAGTTCTAAGGAACCACTATGAACAGACAAGGAGGGAGTTGAGACTACCTGAGACTTGGTCATTTTTCTTGAAAAAGAGATGAGAGTCTCATGTGAATCCACCTAGTGACGTATTCGCAACTTCCTTGAATTTTAAGGATGCAAGAGCCAAACCCAAGGAACATGAAAGAAGAGTGACCCAAATTTTCTCATTATTCTTAAAAGTGAAGAAATTGATGTCTTTAGAAATATGGAGGACCTAAGTGACAAAATGGAAGAAGTTGAGGAGAGAGACACTTTTCCAACACAAATGGTGACCTATCCCAAACCGGTATCAAGCAGCCCCGGACCGACCATCTCCTTACCCGACCACCCATGAATGCAGGAACTTCACTTCTTGATGTTTTAATATACCAATAACTATTTGAACTATTAAACTAGCCAATATTTGGTCTTCAATAGTCATAGATGCTAGTTTTAATTCTTGTAATTAGTTTAAGAATTATTTTAGTATTATTTTATTTTCTTTCATTACTTCCACATGTGTGAAGTTTGTGAAGAATGAAAGTTACTAGATTGTCCCTTATCTTCAACTCCTATAAAAAGGAGCATGTGAGAGCCTAAAAGGGGGACATATTTGATATGAAGATTATACTTTGATTTGATAGAAGTTATCTCTTTTATTCTCTACATTTTCCCACTCAACTATTGTTCAAGTTTTCTTGATCAAGTTTATCTAAATCCAAGGTTGCTTTCTCTTGAAGAAAGAGGTGT
>JBBYHH010336727.1:0-12227 GCA_038382905.1 Daphne laureola | reverse complement strand
CTTTTCCAACTTAAACATTTAATTCAACAAATAAATTGTTGAACTCAATATTAATTCGGCCCCAAGCCCAAACTTTCGGCCTAATATTCATTTCCATCCTAAATTTTCCAAAAGTGTCATTTTTCATACTTAACCTTTATTTCCTTTAATAAACTTCTATTTAAAAGCATAAAATAACACTTAATCCATTAAACACCAAATTAACCAAAACTTCAAAAAGTTCCAGCCTTGGTCCAGATTTTTTCAGTTTCTATTCATTACTTCCCCAAACTTTACCAAACTTGTTACTTTAGCCCCTAACCTTTCTTTCCTTCACTTAAACCTCATTTAATCCATAAATTAACAACCAAACATCACCCAAACAGCCCTCACACTTTTGGCCAGACTTATATTTTGACCCCCAACTTTCAGTTTTTTACAAAACCTTTCCAAAAATGATTTCCAAATCAATTAACACCCTTAATCCCTCATGAACATCAACTTAACAACATTCTTCAACAAAGATTCACCAAAAAATCATCATGCATAAACTTCATGAACTTTCGGCCTCATCATACTTTTCTTGTTAATGATTTTCCAAATCATTCATTAACTTTAAGTCATCATAAACCTTAACATAGCACCATTTCTTCATCATAAATCAAACAACTTAAGAATAACCAAGGATGTGAGCTTACCTCAAAGATTTATCAAGGATTGATGAAGAAAATTGGCCATAGCTTCCCCTAATAATTCGGCTTTAACATGAGAGGAGAAAATGATGGATTAATTCAAAGTTCATCCAAGAACTCAACTAACCAACCATGAACTAACACTCTCACCTTTATGATCTTTGATCTAGGAAGTTAGGAGATGGTAGGAAGGATTTTGCTGAAAATCCAAGCCCAAAACGCCAAGAAATGGTGTATAAAACACCAAAAATTACTGCAGGATCCGCCGGTTTGCATGGCTATTTTGGATACCTTCTTGTCACTTTTTGCTATTGCTTTCTTCAATAAAGTTGAAGCTAAGATGATGATGAAGATAGTTACTGAATGATGTGAGAGCAAAAGGGGACTTAAACTGGGTCGAAAATGCAGATGAAGCTGCTGTAAACTGATGAGGGAGTAGAGAGAGATGAGAGGATTTTGTTTTGTGAATGTGTTTGTGAAAATGAAGTGGTTTGGTAGTTTAGGATGGGTTGGCCGGTTATTCTAGGGAGGGGAGGGGTGTGATGTTCAACTTTGATGATGGTTTGTGTAAGACAAGTCTTGCACACCATGCCATAATCATCCTAGTGTGTCTTACACTCAAGCTCAAGCATGATACACCTACCAACCATTTACCCAATTCAACATATGTCAAAATGAAACCCAATTGGGCTAAAAAAATACGCCGGATTCCATAGCGCAAGCCCAACATATATTTTTCCAACTTTTTCTGAAGTTGACCATTTTGCCCTCCGAACGCAATTTTTGGTAAAATATTCCGGGACTCCTAAAATATTGTGAATCACTTAAATTTCATATAATTGCTTTCAAATAGCTCCTCAGAGTATTTAATTCACTCACATCATCACATTTACATAAATTCTCAAGTCCCGGAAAATTCACATAAATAAATTCTGACAACTTTTTACCGGAAGCCAATAGTATTTCAGGGGTGGGTGTAACAAGGACCAACCCAAGCACTCTTGTGGCCACCCCTCATGTCCGCTCCCCCAACTGTCGAACTCAACCCCGAACCAACCGTCCCACCCGCACCATAACCACCCGTCCGTCGTGCAACACCACCCCCGCATGCCCCAACCACAGTGATGCCAACACCACAATAATACCGACAAACACCATCCCAAGATACCCACCAAATCAACCGCACCAACACAAAAACTAAAAACTCCACCAATTCACACCAACTGACCCCACTACCACCGGACCAACCAGCCCCAACCCAGATCGGCGAGCGGAGGCAGATCCGCCCCATCAAGACGACAAGAATAAAGCCCCACGCCTCCAGATCCGGCGAGATTGGATTGACACCAATCGGCCCGCGACTAGGAACCAACACCGCGCCACCTGATGGAAGAGAGGAGCGCCGGTCGCCAGGCCTAGTCTTTCACCATTGCACGGTATTCACAAGCCCATCGCCGGAAGACCAATAGGGGAGCGACGCCATGGAGCGAGATCGAGCCTAGAAACTCCTGGAAGAACGAAGTAGCGGCGACTATCCTCGGGGAAAAACTAGCACAGCCGAAGGGCCACCTTGTGAAGCCAGCAAGCGTCGGTGCTCCAGCAGCAGTATCTGGCTATAAATCCCTCACCGACACCGCCTGAACGAGGCGAACTTGTGCACAGTAAAACCGGACACAACGCTGGAAGAACGCAAGACTAAAAAATCGCAAAAGGGTCGGTGGCGGCGACGCCGTGGTGTGAAAGCCCTAGATGTCATTAAAGCCTAAGAAGCGGATCCTTAATAAACTCTAAGATATTAAACACACTAAAAAAAATCAATTAATGTAGTACTAGTACTAGTATAACATCATTTCAATTGCTTAAGCAAAGCATCCAAAAGCAAGTTTTGTTTGTTCTGACATTTCTTTCTTTCCCATTCACCATCCATCTTTTGCCTTTCTTAAAAATTTGCATGCATCAGGCAGATCATTACATGTATTTTATTTGACTTGTAGTCTGAGATAGTTTTCTCAGTGTTCTCTGTGATGGGTTGTGCCTGTGGAAGAAGATATAAGTAGTGGGTTAATTACTCATTAGGTCCTCCGATTATGTAACTAGTGGCTAAATTACACACTAGGAGTATGGTTGTAAATGAGACGAGCCTTTATGATAAAGACTTGAACTCGTCTCGATGTAATGCTCGAGTTCGGTTCAATACCTCATGAACTCCTCAAAAACTTGTCTATCGGATCCGAACTATGTTCGAGTTCAGCTCAATAGCTCGAGAACTGCTCGAAAACTCGAAAGTTTTGATTAAATTAAGGTTGTATAACATGTTAGACTTTAAAATATGTAGTATAAAACTGCATAGCTTGATAAGCAATCGAGTCGAACTCAGATCTACTCGAACTCGGCTCGATAAAATTATCGAACCTTGAACTCGGCTCAAGTTCGAATTCGAAGCTCGATAAGACAGTGTTTAATAACACACGAGTCGAATTCGAGTTCGAGCAAATTCGATAAGAGCTCAACTTATTTAAAGCCCTAACTAGGAGTATGATTTATGAAAATTTGGCAGTTAGATTGATCTATAAATCTTGAGGGAAAACCATATTAGTTTGACAGTTCTTTAATAAATGAATGAGGTGAAGGAGTGATCGAGAGTAAGATGCAAAAAGGGATTTTTTCAGAACAAAATGACATTAACGTAAGGGGTCCAAAGCTAATTAGATTTACTCAAAAACTACATCTTATACCAGCTCAAACAAATGTTGCAATAGAACAAAACCGTATAATAGTAGGGATTATTTGCAACAATATGAGGATTAAATTAAATTGAAAATTAAAGGATCGAGACTGTTGGTACAATTTACCCAAGTTGATTGTGCGGTATCTGACATTGACATTTATCTGTCATAGTGATCATGATGATATGTTTATCTTTTAAGGTCAGTATATGTGAACCTAACTATAGTAGTTTTAGGTTTTTAAAGTAATTCTGTCGGAGATTTATCTATTATCGGGCAAGTTTAGGTGTGCTTAAGTTCGTCGTTCTCGACTTATTTTGTAATGAGTTATCATTAATAAAATGAGTCTCACATGTTAAAAAAAAAAAAAAAAAAAGTTAGAAATGATAAATTTGATCGGACTGAGGTTCATCAGGTTACATTCACTTTTGTTTTGGTTTTGAGTTAAGTTGGGCTCTAGATAACAGGTTTTTCCTTCAAATGGGCCTATTGGGCTTTAGACAGCAGGCTTTTCCTTCAAATGGGCTATGCGTGTTTTAATGGATCAACATAGTTCTAGGCCAGCGGATGTCATGGGATGCAATTCTCCCAACTCAATTTTTTAGTAAGAGTAATTTGTCAAAACAATTCTTGAAAAGTATATTTAACAAGCTAGAAATATTAATTTTTTATTCGCTGATAAAAATAATAAAAAATTTATGTCAAAGTGCTCAAAAGATTTAACCTTTTGACTAGACATAACGATTAACAACTTAAGCACCATCTGAAACAATATTTAACCATGTAAGCACCAGAATGATGAAATGTAACAGAGGGTTGAGAAAGGTATCCCAAAACGACACATCGACGACAAAGACTCAAATTTATAAATAATGGAAAAATAGGTCATTTGGGCAAACATGAGTGACAAAATTAGTCAATTTATCTTTTTTTAACTAAATACATCATCTTCTTCTTCGATTGTACTGCGCCTGTAGCCGCAGGAAAGGTTTACCACGAGGTGACCCACGCCGTTTACTGCGCTAGGCCACTTATCACGGCCAAGGCCGTGGTACAACTAATTTCATATGCGTATTATAATTTAAAATATAAATTTTTTAAATATATTTTTTTATGATTTTTTTATTATTATTTATTTTTATAAAAATTTAAGTTAAATAATAAATTTTGAAATATAAAAATGAAATGAGTCAATTAATGGAATATGCAGGGAGTATAACTTGATTTCAACACATTGAAGTAGGTATAAAAAAAGGGTTAAGATAAAGTGTGCACCCTTAAAGTGTGTTAAGATGTGCATCTTATCCAATTATTATAACTCAACACTTCATTAATTATATTAATTAAAATTCATTAATTACAACTCTCTCTTCTCCCGCTCTCTCCCCTCGCGTCGCTCTAACTTTCCATATTTTTCGCTGCCGTTCTTCATCGATTGACCACCACTGCCCAGCCCGTCGACAGCCACCGATCATCACCATGGAGCGCCTTCGCCGTCGTCATCGTCGTCATCATCGTCGTCGTCATCATCACGTTCCCCATCATCGATCTTTCATCTTCAACTCTGGAGAATCCGAGATTCAACCATAAAGATGGATCCAGTCGAAATCCATGCTGATTTCCTTCATGTCGAGAACGTATCTGCATCAAATCTCATCGATGACCTTCTTTCCTTCGTGAAAACGCCGGATCTGCAAACAAATCACGGCGGCCAGCCGACACCTGGACATTACTGCAACAGATGCATTTGATGCGCCATGACAACATTATGATGCACGATCGCAGGATAATGATGCACCTCTATAATAAAATGATGCACCCTAAACTTTTATAACATCTTCATCCCTTCAAATGTAAAATTAATATGATACCCATAAGAGGTAGTATGACCTACCATTATAATAAGATGATGCACTCTTAAAATGTTGCGCCTCAGAGACATTATGATGCACCGTTATATTATAGATAGTGCACTATTATGATAAAAATCAACTAGACAAGCATGCACTAGGTAAACCATTACGATGCGATGCTCGAAGTTCCTGATGCATATCTGATACAAAATGATGCACCATTCATTATGGTGCACCACTCCAAGATAAATACAGTCTTAACACTATGATGCGTCTATAAGTAAGAATGCTGCATCATTCCATTCATTATAGTGCGTTATACTATCTCGTGGGCACATCATAATTTTGTACATTTTTGCTAGAAATAATGGTGTATCATCTTCATAATAATGATGCATCACACTGTCTCTTGAGCGCATCATAATTGTTCATCTCTGTTCGTAATAATATGTTCTCTTTGGTTTAAATCATAATGGTGCATCATCTTTATTAAAACGGTGCATCATACTGTCTCGTGGGCGCATCATAATTGGCTTGAACATTACTAGTAATAATTTGGACTATTTGCTTTAAATCATAATGGTGCATCATCTTTATTGTAACGGTGCATCATATTGTCTCATGGACGCATCATAATTGTTCATCTTTGTTCGTAATAATGTGACTCTTTGATTTAAATCATAATGATGCATCATCTTTATTAAAATTGTGCATCATATTATCTCGTTGGTGCATCATAATTAGCTTAAACAGCTTTGAGCATTTCATTTTACTTCATATATCTGTTACATCAGTTTTGTATACTAGTGCATCATAATTTATCTACGGTGCATCATAATTTGTCGAATGTGTATCATTTAATTATCCAGGCGCATCATAATTACTCGTGAAGATAATGTGCCAAGGTCGAGATTTCTATCACCGGAAGAAGGAGGGATCTTCAGATTGTTTCTGATTTGGGAGCCTCTACGATGAATTAAGGAGGATCGGACTGATCTGAAGCCAGATCTGATCACCGGTAAACCTACGTGGAACTTCAATCACCGGCGTCGTTGTTCCACCGCCGAGTTCGCTGCTTGTTCTTTGCCGGCACCGTTGGGATTAAAAGAAGGATGAGTAGGTTGGAATTTGGATTTCGACTGGTTCGTCTTCCTCTTAGAATCTCAGATTTTCCGGCGGAATTAATGGACACGCATGGCTTGTGTTCCTCCTTCCATTTTCTTATCCTATGCTATAGTGTGCTCCGCCAAAGTGCACACTATATAGCAACTTCTTTTTAAAATGGAAACATCTCTCCTCTAAAATTACCAAACTATCCCTACTTTATATGTACTTTTTCTATCTTGTTTTTGAAGAATTTACAATCTTTAAGATTCTCAATTACATGTTCATGTTCATACGAGTTCATGGTTACATGAAAGATTAATAGGCATGATATCTCAAATAATCATGCATAATTTCCACAAGAGTATACAAGAAATATAGATAACAAAAGGAGAAAGATGAAGCCAAATTCTAGTACCTTTCACCTTTTGAAATAGCTTAAGGAATTTATAATTCCTTGCTCCTAAAACCTATGCTCCTTTCCTTGCTTGTTAATGGTGGATGAAGAGATGAAGAAGAAGATTTCTTTGACCAAGAAGGAAGGGGAGAAGAACGGACCAGATGATTTTTACCAAGAGCAGAGGAAAAAAGTGTTGAAAAGAACATTTTATAAGTTCACACTTAATCAACTAAAAAAACTCAAGAAAGTGGTGCAAGAGAGGAAGAGGAAGAAGGAAGAATATGTGAAGCAAGTGTATTCTAAATGGCCATTTCACTCACTATTTATAGGTGAAGAAAGTTGCCTTTAGAATAATGCCATTTACTAGAAAACATAAAGCTTTCCAGTAAACCTTTAAGTTTTCCACTAAGCTTTTAAGGTTTCCACTAAACCTTAAAGCCTATCATGACTTCTCATTCATCTCATTTCCACTAGCTATTTATCACTTAAGATAAATAAACTATTTACCCTAAAATAGCTACCAAAAATTGACCATACACTAAATATAACCTTAATGGAGTTATTCAATGGTACAAGGTACATACCCCTTATACCAAAATTACCAAAGTACCCATACTTTGATAAAAGGGTCTAAAGGTGGAAATAGATAAAAAATGAGGTTTAAAATTATACATAATAATTCCAAAATATTCTATCTCACATATTTGAGCTCCTTTAAGCTCATCAGTGTACTTTTAGCAAAATATCCTTACTTTGATAAAAGGTGCCCTAATAGTTTCTTCTTTTGGCTTGAACTAACAACTTCTATTAGTTGTAGTGAGTAGGAATACCAACTCATAAAGTTCTTGGTATGCCGGGGAATTCTAACACTATCGATGTCAAAAGAGTCCTCTGTGATGATGGCTTGAATGCCGATGGGTTGTTCACCAAGACGTATAGAGGACTGGAGCTAAACTCAAGCAAGTTCACCCTTGAGAAACCTGCTACATACACAGTCGGCCCAGATGAGTTACCTGTCCTCAGGTGCATCGAACTCCCTACCATGTTTTTGGGATTGGGCCCCGAAGGACAATCAAGATACACCACACTGATGGTCAAATGGTTGGTCATTGATGTGACTTCGGCCTACAATGCCATCATTAGGAGAGAAACCCAGGGAGCCCTACACATGAGAAGCGACGTAAAGTACCTAACTGTGACATTTGAAACCAAAGAAGGTGATGCATCTATCTATGTTAGGCGAAGGGATGCAAAAGATTTCATGATGATTGCCTAGACGCATCCGAAGGTAGAAAGATCGAAGGAAGAAGAGAATGAGGCCCTAGAGATCGAGTAAGTCATGCTCACTAAAGACCGATCCACCCATATAGAAAATAACCTTCCTAAAGAAAGAAAAAACAAACTTGTAAACCTGCTTCAGTCTAATAGAGATATTTTTACCTATTCTCCAAGTGACATGCCTGTGATCGATCCCGAAGTAATTCAGCACAATCTTTGTGTCGATCCGAATCTAAGGCCTATAAAAAAAAAAAGAACCGGAACAACTCTCATCATAAAAGAAACTTCATTAAGGAACATATATCAAAGCTTTTAGCATAGGAGTCATTAGAGAAGTGTCATATCCTGAATTTCTAAGAACCAAATGGTTGCCTCCCGAGAGGATAGGGACAAACTACACATGTGCATCGATTTTACCAATCTCAATGATGCATGCCCGAAGGACTCGTACCCGACATTGCCGGTAGACAAACTAGTAGATTTTACAGCCGGACACGCTAGTCTCAGCTTTCTTGATGCTTACAGTGGATACCACCAAATTCGAATGAACACTACCGATGAAGAAAAGATGGAATTCATTAGTGACTTTGGCATATATTGTTACGTAAGGATGCCCTTCAGACTCAAGAATGTTAGGGCCACCTATCAAAGACTCATGGATCGAGTGTTCAGTGATCAAATTGGCAGAAACCTAGAAGTTTATGTGGATGACATCATTATCAAAAGCAAGGAGGAAGATGACTTAATTCAGGATGTCGAAGAAGTCTTTGGACGACTTAGAAGGTACAACGTTAGACTCAACCCCGATAAATGTGTGTTCGGCATAAAAGTAGGTATGTTTCTCAGATTCATGGTGTTTGAATGAGGAATCGATGCAAATCCTTCCAAGATAAGAGCCCTTATGAATTAAAAAAAAACCCAGCCTCTATAAAAGATGTATAGAGATTGCTCGGGTGAATCACAACCCTGAGCAGGTTCATATCAAGGTACTGAGATAAATGTAGGCCTTTATTCTAGTTTCCTATCAAGAAAAGAGCCGAACCTGGAAGGATCGGGGTAACAAAGGGTGCAAAGATGACCAAGGAACAAAAGGCAACCAGAAGAGCCAACTTCGTTTGGAAAGCTTAGAATTCCAAAAGGCATGGGAGGGCGTCAAGGACTATTTAGAAGAAATGCCAACTCTTAAACAACCCACCGAGGATAGACCACTTATAGTCTACCTAGAAGTGGGAGGAAAACTAGTAAGTTCGGTCCTTGTGCAAGAAGATGATTGGGGGAAGCAGTGGCTGGTCTATTATGCGAGCAAGTCACTTCATGGCGTCGAGGTCAACTACCTAATTCTACAGAAAGTAATCTATGCCCTCATCCTATCAGCCTGAAGGTTTAAACCTTACTTCCTCATATACTCAATCATGATACGTACCAACCTTCCTATGAAAGACATCCTGAGAAAGGTAGATCATTCAGGGAGGTTGTCCAAATGGTGTATCAAACTGTCAGAATATAATATCAAGTATGAGCTGAGGAAAGCCATAAAGCCCAAGCTTTGGATGATTTTATAGATGAACTTCCATTAGAGATGGATAAGCAACTTCCTAAAGTAACATATGAGCCGGTGTGGATGTTCTACATGGATGGTGCCTCCAGGGTCGACAAAAAGGGGGTTGGACTAGTTCTTCAAGGACCCGAAGGAATGAAAGTAACTAGGTCTATCAAGTTTGCTTTCCCGGTCACCAACAATGTGGCCGAATATGAAGCCTTCATCTCTGGGCTAGAGCTGAGAAAGAAGTCAGGTATTCCGTTGTTAAGAGCATGTAACGATTCCAACCTACTTGTTCAACAAATGAATGGAGAATATGAACTCAGGGAGAAGAACTTGAAGAAATACATGAAAGCTGTGAAGAAATTGAAATCGGAATTTGAGTAGCCATGCATCAAAAAAATCCCTAGGTCATTTAATGCTAAAGCAGACTCTTTATCAAAATCAGAATGGTACGACGAGGAAAGAATGAGCCCAAGTCTTAACTCAATTCAACTTTTGAACATCACCTCGGGATGATGTTTACCCTATTCTAAGTTTCTCATCCAGGGCATTTTACCATAAGAGTCGACCGAAGCAACTAAGATCTGAAGGAGATCAGGAAAGTTCATGCTAATTAGAGATACCCTATATCAAAGAGGTTTTTCTTCTCCATTGCAAAAATGCGTAAGGGAAGAAGACACCGAAGACATCATGGACGAAGTACACGAAGGAACGCGTGGTTCACATGTTAGAGCAGAAGCATTGGTCGCGGTTATCCTAGGGCAAGGATACTTTTGCCCAAGATTAAAAGTGCAAGCTAAAATAATGGTAAAAAAATGTCAAATGTGCCAAGAACACGCCCACATTAAAAGATTATCGTCCGAGCTCATGAGTTCGGATGATTACCCGATCCCATTCACAGTATGGGGGATTGATCTCATCAGAGCTCTACCAATGGTGCTTGGAGGCCTTAAGTATTGTGTTGTAACAGTGGATTATTTTACCAAATGGATTAAAGCCAAACCTTTGGCTAGTATTACTGCAGAAAACATACGCAAGTTTGTTTGGAAGAATATTATATGCAGCTTTAGGTACCCAAAGGTCATTATTGCAGACAATGGATCTCAGTTCATAGATTCAAGATTCCAAGACTTCACCGAAGAATTTGGAATCAGAGTACACTTTGCGCTGGTGGAACATCCCCAAAGCAATGGCCAAGTAGAAGTCTCAAACCAAATCATCAAAGAATGCCTTAAGAAGAGATTAAGAAATTCAAAAGGAAAATGGCCCGAAGAACTCCCGCACGTCCTCTAGAGTTACAGAACCACTCCCAAAAGAGTGACTGGGGAAACCCCATTTTCACTAATGTATGGCACCGAAGCATTGATCCCAATTGAGGTCACTCACCCATTCATACAGGCACAAACATTTAAAGAGGTAAATACTGAAAAAAGGTTAAAGATTAACCTAGATCTACTCAAAGGCAAAAGAGCGGAAGTCAAACTCAAGAGGAAAGCTTTCCAAGAAATAATAGCCAAATCGATTAATGATAAAGTAAAATCGAAGGATATAACAATCAGGGACTTGGTCTTAAAATAGACTAAGTTGGGTTCGAGGAAACCTAATGGAGTAGTATTCAGACCAAATTGGGAAGGACCCTTTGAAGTTGTAAATGAATAAAGGAATGCAGTATTCAAACTTTGGGATACCAAAAGAAGGGAGCTCGAACGTTCTTATCATTCCGAAGCACTTAAGAAATTTTACGTGTAAATTTACAGTCAGTAAATTGAATGTTTAAAGAGGTGACATAGGCTTATGATGAACCTCTAAAAAAATGCGGACATGACCAACTTAACAAAGGATGTCAATGTTTCATTAATAACCCAAAGTCATTGGTATTACAAAAGAAAGAGGATAAAAAAACTTGTTGATAGTCATTGAGCAGCCGGAGAAGGAGGGTCTACCGAAGAAGGATCGGCTGCAATAATGTCGGGTGCTTCCAGAACTCAGGGTAAGAGGAATGCGTCATCACACCAAGTGGGGTCAACCACATACTTCTCTTTGCAATTGATTCCAGAAAGGTCAACCCGAGGGTTCAGCTGGACAATCTGCCTCCGGGCAAGGTAGAAACCCTCATTCAATTTTTGGACCGCTTTTACGACAATGTATTTGATCTTCTAGCCGAACCCAGAGATTTTTTCAGTAGCTTTATTCAGGTCGAGTATGAGCTTATCATTCTCTTCCCGAAGCTTATCCATGTCCAACTTGGAGTCATTCTGGAGGTTCTCAAAGTTGACCTTGTAGTCCCTAAGGTTCTTATGAAATTGTTTGATCTCCTCCCACAGCTTGAAGGTAACATCCTCAGCCTTTTTCAACCTCACGATTCTTGCCCCCATCACCTGCCCTTCATCAACGATTCTTTAGCCTTGGAAAATTTAGCAACCTCTTCCTCGGTTCCCACCATCTTTCAAAGATCAGCCCGAATTTCAACAAGGGGTACTTTCACCTCCACACCCGAGCCCTCCCTTTACTTGAGCAGCTGCTCATACAATTTGATCCGCTGGATCATATTGCTGAAAACTGACAAAGCGTGGGTGGTGTTACACCCACCCCGGAATTATGTCATTTTTCGATGTATTTTCCCAGTGGTCGGTTTGTAAATTTATCAGAACC
>JBBYHH010336616.1:0-12228 GCA_038382905.1 Daphne laureola | reverse complement strand
AACACCCATTTAACAATTTTGATATTCAACTAATGCCTTGATAAAGTTCTGGGTCAAACTTGATCAAAAAAATAAATTTTAGGGACTTTTTTGTAATTTTTAAAATTTATCTTGGGCGAAAAAAAAATTAAAACAATGCTCTGGGACCATTTTAAATATTAGCAGAAAGTTTTATGGCTTTTCTTAAGTTTCAGCATTAATTTTGGGTGAAACTGTCCAAAACAAGGACCCCTGAATTAATCTAGAGCTCAAAATAAAGTCCTAGGGCCAATTTGCATATTTTGCAAAGTACAGGGGGGCATGAGATAATTTGTTTCGGTTCAGCTGAACCAGACTGGACCAAACCAGGCTGAGCTAGCCCTGGTTCAGTGAACCAGGCTGGCCTAGCCTACCAGGCTTGCTGGCGGACCCAGTTCGCGGGCTTGCTGCCAGCCCAACCGACCTGCCTCAACTGGTCAACTAGGGTTTTAACCACAGCCTCCACCAGTAGCTACAAGTGAGCCATCCATCACCGCCGTTGTGCTCGCAGTGTCTAATAACAGCGTTATTTCCGGCATTGGAACCGAATCTCCGCCGATTGACCATCCACGTCACTTCCTCCGCCATTCAACGGCCGGATCACTGTAATGGTGGCATCGAAGTTTAGCGTTACTATTCATCCGAATTTTAAAATGATTTTTAAAATATGAACACTAACAAAATTTATTTCCAGATTTAAGTTTTGCTAAAATTTACCTAGAATAATCAGACAAAGAATTAATCTAAAATCTGATTTTAATTAATCTTTATCTAATTATTAACATGCAATAATTTTTCAAATACAGAAACAATTAATTGCATACAGAAAAATTATATTGGATTTTACAAGTTTCTCTGATACCACTGTAAGGATTTTTAGCATCATACAACGCAGCGGAAATAAAAAACCTTGTCGAGCATCCATGTACAATCTGAAATAGTATAATTTATTGTTCAAGAGATTACCTGAAAAATCTCCCGATTAGCGTCTCTTTGGTAGACCTGAACATTCAAATCCTCTACGGTATCCATTCTGAGCAACCAGAGAGTCTTCTTGTTCCTATTTTATTGTGCTAGCAGCAATTCCCTAAAGAATAGAGCACCATAGACTAGATAGAAAAATACTTGTGATTTTTCTGTATTTTTTAGTTATCTGCAATTCCAAACTGAACAAATTAATATTCAATTATTTCTCAAATCCCAGTCTCGGAGATAGAGGAACCGCCTACAGTAAGGGCTGGGGTGAATTGGGCCTGTTTTCGTGTATAATTCCATCCCTAGTCCTTGCTCATGTTTTCTTGTCTCACTTAAGTGTCCAGCTTTTACAAAGCTAACAATTAAGTCACCAAACTTCTGTCTCTTGCTAAAATACTCCATAATTCACTTATTGAGCATGCGACCCTATAGGTTCTTATTACATTGGCAGTAATTATGATGCCTCACTCATAATTACTGACAGTGAGTAATATCTAGCAACACATCATTATCACCCAAGTAATATAGAATTTTTTAAATGCAACAGAGCCTTTACCTATCAATCAAGCCACACTAATGCACATGTTGTGTCATTTCATCATATTCTCTAATTGAACCATGTTCAATCTGGCCAAGGAGAATAAACTCGCATGACATGGGAGTGACGAATCCCGTCTTGACATATGACTGTCTTGCTCTGTACTGTTCTAAACACCCGCAGCATTTTCCTTCGGTTAAGAAGGGATAGTACATAGAATCAAAGTATGTAGCTAATCACGAGAAGATTTTCATACTCTCAGGTCATAGGACTATATGCACTATGGTTTATATGTAGAACTTACAATAATTGTGTCACGATTATTTAAGTTCTATCAAGTGGGTTGGACAATTACAAGTACCTTATGTAATCATAAGTTAGATTCATCATCCAATGTGAATCTACCCTTCTACTAGTCTCGCATGTGCTATATCAAGCCATGTTCTTTATAACACTTGACTAGGGTCATTTCAGAACATTGTATGTTCCAAGGTTTTATTATTATTTTGTTATTTATCAACGTAAAAAAAAAAAGACAACCATAATAATCTGAACAATACCTCGTTAATTAAATAAATATGTCAGTGTCCCAAAACCAATATACAAATTGGATGGTTTTTTAGCACTACATACTACATCCAGATCCTTTCCAAAACCCTTAACCTTCTTTTGTGTCATCTTGGCCTCGGCAGCAACGTCCTCAGTCTTCTTCCTGGCCTCACCTAGGGACTTCTCTATTTCATTGAGGCATTTGACTTCCTCAAATTTGTCCTCTATGACCTTCATCAATTTGGCCTCATCGGTCTCAAGCTCGACGGTCTAACCCTTTTTTAGGGCCTCTACCTCTTTCATAAGGGTGGCCTGAGAAGTTTCCAAATCCTCTTGAACATTCTCCTAGCACTCCCGAACAGGCTCTTCATAATATTTTACTCAAAGGATCAATTGGGTAACCCAAGACATGGCCTTCGAGGCTCATTCCTCGATGATGGACTTAGCGTCCCACTGAGCATAGACTATCTCAGTTAGGTAGCCATAGGGAAGATGCCTAAGAAACATTCAAGAAAGACTTAGCCAAAAAACAAAAACACAAACGTGGAAAGGATCTAAGTCAGGGAAAAGGGAAAGGGTCTACCTAAGCTTGGAGGAGGAAGAGGTGACACACCATTGTTCTAGATTAGGGAAGCAATCCTAAAGCCACTGGAATGTCCTGGAAGTGCTGGACCCATATCATAGGCTTCGGGTCATCCTTTGTCCATTATGCAGATCGAAGAGATCTTGACCTTTATGATTGAGCCAAGCCGACTCCCTCAAGAGAAAACCATCCCCCTACTCGGCCAATTTGGAATCCCAATCGGCTCGCCTGTCTGCCTGACCTCGGGCCAATCAGCTCATTCTGAAAAAGGAAACGACCGTGAGAGTTTTTGAAGGAAGTCATCCCCGAACATGTGACATAATTTTTTATAAACCACCCAAAAAATTATGGGCTTTATCTTGAAAAACAAACACTACTTACGCTTAACGAACTCTGATGACAAAACCTCCTCGAGAGCCTCGAAGGAGACATGAAGTGACTTGTACTTCCCCTTGGAAAGATGATGACGCTTGGCCTTTGGGGAACTGTTCAGGATGGCATCCAGAGTATCCTGGATGAAGCCATCAGGAAGTTGAAATGGTTCAAGGATGTTGTTGGTGTCGGGACCCAGTTGCCTCAGTAACCTGGGAAGTTGAAAACATGATCTAAACATCCCCACACTCCATATGAATGTCTTCCACAAAGATTTCCCATTCTTCTGGGATCGCAGCAAGGTCAGAAGTGTTGGGCTCTACCAAAGAACCAGGAGTGTTGGCCCCTCATCTTTTTCTTCTTATTAGACTTCTTCTTTTGAGTTTGAGGGAGGCCCATAACAGCCCGCTTCATCTCCTCTTTGAAGAGATAGTCAGGGTCCAAATCCATCTATGCAAAGAAAGACAATTAGAGTTAAAAAAAATTAAGTCCAAATCAAAGAAGGAAAGAGAACAACCTTCAACGAAAACATCTTCTGAAATATCACCCCGAATGCGCTAAAGAAAGCATAAGTCCCTTCCGGGATAGGGGTAGCCCGGATACCCAATGAAGAGGGATCATCAGGCAAGATGTCAAGATGAGAGAGGACTGATTAGGTCACAAATATCCAGTTAAAGAGGATTGGAAACCTCTTCTTCGGGACCTCCCCGAACCAAGGGACCATCACTCGAAGTCGGCTATGAAAAAACTCATAATTTTCCTAAGAAATTATGCTCCAGACCAACTCCTTTGAATTATTTACATCGATAAACTCCTGAACATGCCATTTACTTGAAAGCTCCCACGAAGGGTCAGGTCGAAGGAAGAAAAACTCCTTATTCCATCCTTTTCAATTCTCCTTAGTCCCGAAGATAAAACTATACTTCGTACTACCTTGGCCCCTCAGACTAAGATTGAAGAAGCAACTCTTCCGCTTCGAGAGGATCTTGTAGTATTAGAGGAAGGTGGAAATCCGAGGGTCAACCCATAAGACATGGAAGAGAACTAGGTAGTCATTTACAGGAGCATAAACATTGGGGAAGAATTGGTTGATTGCTATTCCATGAGTATACGCAAGCCTCTTCAAGGATTCCGAAGGATGGAATCTCATACCACACTAAACATGGGGCCTGAAGATGGTAAAACAACCTTCTCTGGGCTCAAAGAGTTTTCTGAGAGTTTCGGGGATGCGTGTAATCACCTACTTTGAGAGATAATAGGCCATCTGCCACTCTATGGTGGTGTCTCGGGTAGCCTTACTAATATACTTGACAACCTCATACCAGTACTTCTCTGGAATGGGTTCGCTGGCCACCGAAGGGATGGGACCCCCAAGACAAGCCGAAAGAGGAATGAGGAAAGGATAAGTTTGCATTTTCATTATTGGATAATGAACTTGGGAAAAATTGATCGGTGATCAGAATGAAGTACTGGGAAAGCATCAATGAACGAAAATCAACCAGAACAGATGTCGCTGCCTCAAACTTCTCATAGTGGTTTAAGTAGATCTGTCACTCTGGATGAACATTGTCTCCATCGTTAACTTATCCGTTGAGAATGAAGGTTTAAGAAAATAATTCTCTGTTGTTCCCTTGAGAAAAATGAGAGCAAGAAAGCTTGAGAATGAGGTGTGGAGAAAAACCTCCTCCACTAAAGAATATATAAGAGCTAGAGAGAGGTGAAAGGTCACAACACCTGGAAATATCCAAAAGATCAATGACACGTGTCATGCCTCGAGATACGGGAAATGTCTTCTCATTTCCTACGCAACCAAAGACACTTGCGAGAAAGGCCCAAATGATGCGTGAAAGGGTGATACTTTTTGTTTCTAAGACTACAAGACCGAAGGATACTCCTTCGACAAAAGAAGGGAGGCTAACCAAGCCTCACCCCATCGTAGCATGAAGGATACTCCTTCAGCAAAAGAGGGGAGGCTAACCAAGCCTCACCCTATCGAAGGCTGAAGGATACTCCTTCGGAAAAATAAGAGAGGCTAACCAAGCCTCACCCCATCGAAGATAGAAGGATACTCCTTTGGTAAAAGATGGGAGGCTAACCAAGCCTCACCCTATCGAAACCCAAATATTATTCCTTTGGAAAAATAGGGGAGGCAAACCAAGCCTCACCGATCGAAGCCCGAAGGATACTCCTTCGGAAAAATAAGGGAGGCTAACCAAGCCTCACCCCATCAAAGACAGAAGGATACTCCTTCGGTAAAAGATGGGAGGCTAACCAAGCCCCACCCCATCAAAGACCGAAGGATACTCCTTTGGCAAAAGAGGGGAGGCTAACCAAGCCTCACCGTATCAAAGACCGAAAGATACTCATTCGGGAAAAAGAGGGAGGGTAACCAAGCCTCACCTCATCAAAGACCGAAGGATACTGTTTTGAAAAAAGAAGGGAGGCTAACCAAGCCTCACCCCATCGAAGCCCAAAGGATACTTCTTCAGAATATGCGGGGAGGCTAACCAACGCACTCACCTCGCAAATAATCAGATGCTAATATACAAACAACAGCAAAGCCATATGTCCAGACTCCTTGTAGTCGGACCGATACAATAGGGGGCACATGTTGGCCACAAGGCCTGGAAGAGGCCCTAAAGGTGGTTTAAAACCCAAAAACAATGGCCCATACATAGCCCACTAGGGCACTAGTTTTCAAAACGCTTTCAAGTCACTTATCTTGAGGGGAAACCCGAAGGCCAACTCGATAAGAGTCTCCGGCAATATGCAGGTAAACCATGAAAGTTCCTTCGGTAGACTAAAAGCCCAACCATTGTCCATGGTTCGGACTAACGGTTTCTGATACTTGACAAACCGCGCCACCATAAGGATAAGTATATTCTACCAACTCCCTCTGATAATTACAGATATGTAATCCAACCACCCAGACTATAAACACCAAACGTCACTTCATTGTTGAGGTTTTGAAGACACTATTCCCTAAGCTCTAACATTATCTAAATCCACCAGACACTTACTTGAGCGTCGAAAGGCCGATCAATTGGAAACACTCTGGTTGGTCTAGCTTACTTTTGATTGCAGGACCGGCCCAACGTGATGAAATCACACATCTGCATCACCAGGACTGGCCTAACATGATGACATCACACATGAAGAGCATGACTATCCAGCCCACAGAAAGGCGACCAAAAGCATTTTTTTTCTAATTTACCAATGGAAAATACCCTGAGTCACTAAAAATGACACACTTTTCTCCCCACTAATATCGCAAGTGATGTGTTAATAGGTGAGTGAATGATAAGTAATGGCATCAGGAAACTAGGGATGATGTGAAAAAATATGAAGACATTTTGGGACATTTTGTATGTACTCGTAGCATAACTCTTTACCAATATCTCACTTATGCTACACACAATCCATCCAACAAATAAATATGAAATCTATGATATTCTAACAAAAAATACCAATATAATATTGTTTGGTCGTTGACCCAATTAATTAAATGCAAAATACAGTAAAAATATTGTCTTCTATTTTTTGGTCACAAAATGACCAAATACCATTAACAAAACCGCACTGAATCGTACAACCTATTAATCAATTTTAACGAACTATGCAACCTAGGGTTTGTTTACTTATGAAATTTTTCTAAAATTTTAATTTCAAATTTCTTTTGTCAATTTTTATATGTGCAATTAGCTTTTAAGTGATAGAAAATCTTGGTTTTCAAAATTTTGAAAACTTTAGTATTAAAATGGAGAACTTCAAAATAATATTTTCTATTTTAAAATATGAGTTTTCCAAATTTTGAAAACAAAATTTTCTCTTCTGAATAATTAGTTATATATCCAACTATTTATAAAGAAAATTTGAAATGAAAATTTCAGAAAATTTACATAACTAAACGGACCTCTATAAATAAACTAACCAAAAAACTCAATTCGATTGGGTTTTTGTACCAACCTTAATCAAAATGCTAGTCATGAGAAAATGAGAATGAAACAATAGGGTTGTCATTTTGGCTGTTACAATAGAGAAACATAGCGAAAAAGGTTCTCGAAAAAGGCTCATTAGTCGTCAGATTTCTCTGTCTCATCCATGTCGCTGACTCTTATGTTAATATATCACATATGCATCACAAGCATATATCACATTAACATGCTTTCATGTTAATATATCACACATGCATCACAAGCATATCACGTGATATCATATCATTCATTTGCAAACTTATTGCATGGATACTTAATCTAGTTGATAGCATGATGTCTCTTGTATAAATAATGTCTTTCATCATACATTAATATCACACAACCTAGCATGATACTAATATAAACAAGTCCTAGCATGGTACTAAAGGTGTAAAGAGGAAGTGTGTACCTTGCCCCTGGAAAACAGCATAAGGGCCTTAAAGGCTCTTGCTCCAAACTTCAAGGAGGAGGGCTTGGCTTGGAGGAACTCTAAGGAGGCAGCCTAGAGATGAATAAATATCTAGAGTGGTTTCAACCACAATCTCTAATAGAACACCTTCTAGTAAGGTTTTAAGAGGGAGATAAGAGAGGGTAATACTGCAAAGGGATGAGAAAAATGGAACCACCCCCTTCCTCTATTTATAGATGATGGATGGGGGCCAATGAGGGGTCATAACCCCTTTTCATAGGCGAAATATTGTGTCTCCTTGGCCAAGGAATGCATCTCATGCCCCTTCAGGGCGAAACCATGCACCTTAAGGCCATGGAGTGCACCTAATGCCTTTTCGGCAATAAGGAGGCACTCCTCCATTCCTAGTGGCGAAAACATACAACTCCTAGAGACACCATTTGGCCTCTTAAGGCCAAATGTACATAATATTTGGCCAATTGATGTTTTCCTTTGGTGAAGTGTCACATCCTTTCTCAGAAGGATAAGTCTTTTGTTCAAGAGTCACAACTCTTTACTAAAAGGTTTCTATGGATTGTTTTCAAATAGGAACATTGTAAGTTATCACAAAGCTAGCTCACCGAGCCATTCATCCATGTTAAGCTCCTTAGAGCTACATTCAAGCTCCATTGAGCTAAATAGTTGCCTCTCTTACAAGATCACCTCACATGAGCTATAGTTATCTTCTCTAAGCTAACTTGAGCTGGAGTTAGCTACTTCTAGCTAACATGAGCTTGAGTTAGATACTCCTACGTAACATGAGCTAAAGTTTAGCTGAGTACAACTAATTCTAGCCAGAGTTAGCTGACTTTGAGCTAAGTCCAACTACTTCTAGCTGGACTGAACTTGAGTGGAGCTGAGATTAGCTACCCCTAACTGGAATGAGCTGAGTCTAGATACTTCTAACTAGAGTGAGCTCAACTTGACCAGGATCCAGCTACTTCTAGCTGGTGTAAACTGAGTCTAGCTACGTTTATCTATAGTGAGCTCAAGTTGAGCTGGTTCTAGCTATATTTATCTAGAGTGAGCTGAAGTCAAGCTACTCTCAGCTTCTTTAAGATGGAGTGAGCTAACTTGAAGTGACTTAAGCTATGTCCAGATACATTTAGCTAGAGTTGAGCTAAGGTGAGCTACTTTTAGCTAATCTTGAGCTGATGTGAGCTAAGTTTAGCTACTTCTAGCTGAGATGAGCTAATATGAGCTACTCCTAACTAACCTAGAGCACCAACTTAGCTGAGATTAGCTAAGTTTAGCTACTACTAACTAAGATGAGCTAAAGTGAGTTACTTCTAGCTAACTTTGAGCTCCCACTTAGCTCCATAAGCTCAAGTATCATCTTAAAAGTATATTTGTGCGCCAAGAATTCCAACAAACTCCCACTCGTACTAAGATTCTTTTAAAGTACAAGCTCCTACTCAAATAAAAGTCTCCCAATCACAGTTATAACCAAACACAAGGAATTTCTACTTATATAGAGTTGCAGTTGCGACCCCAAGGCATGCACATGAAACCTCTTCCATTGAGGTTGTTAGACTCTCAATGAAAGATTATCCTCTCCTATGTCACTTGAATATTTCAAGTGCACATGTGTTCTATTTGAACTACTTCAAACATACTTGAACTCATAAAGTAATACCTTTTCAGACCCCAGACACATGATGTACTTTCTTAATCACAATCAATCTCTTTTGACACTCATGATTGCATTAAGTGTTGAGTACTCATCATAATTACCCCAAATTCTATCCTTTCACATTGCACTAACGTAGTATGTGAGCTCAAGATTGAATTATGAGTATGTACTTCATCTCAATAGTGTCTTAATCTACTAAGACCTTTGAAAACCAATCAAAGTAGTCATCCTTGACATGAATCACTAATAGTGAACTAAAGTTATGAAGAGTCTGATACGTAGAATCTCACACTAAATAAGAACATAGAAAACTTATTTAAATTCTACTATTGGTCGAATTTCATGGTCATGGAACACCTGGAATACATCTTTGAAGTCTCATAAAACACTTCTAGGGAGTTTTATCTTGCTTCTCTCCCACTTGAAGCGATATCCAATAATGGTGAGGAGTGTGTCATTTCTCCCTCTTAAAATCCCTTGAAGTGTACTCCCTTTAACTCATAAAAGGAGAACATGTCATATACCATGAAATGTATATTGATTTTAGATCTTTCTAGAATGTCATTTCATGCACAAAAGTACACAATTACACACTTTAGTGACGGATTCATAGCATGATATTTCTTTTGTTAAATCATGCCCCGTTCTTGTGATCAAGTAGAAGAGAAGAACAACATATATGAGAATACATGTAAGGTTCAAATTGCATACCTTTCCTCGGGAGAAACAGCTTAAGGATTATAAATCCTTGCTCCTAGAAAATGTATCTTCCTTCTTAATGTTGGCCAAATTTCTCACTTCAATCCTTCAATGGTGTTGGCAAATTTTCTTCACTGGATAGGGCTGACTTGAAGGTATGTTAAGGGGTTGGATGTGTCGAAGAGACCCACCAATGATCCAGCCAAAATTCTGCTAAGAAGTGCTACTAGTTTCGGCCAAATAGAAGAGAGGGAGAAGATGAAGATGAAGAAGCAATCTTATGTCAAAGAGCATGTTGAGACCGACCCCTCCTCCCATATATTTATAGATGAAGAGCAGGGAGTTAAGGGTGGTTGTAACTCCCCTTTAGTCCGAAAAGTTGCACCATTTTAGCCTAGGAAAGTTACTTCCCCCTTTAGTACACAAACAAGGCCTCATTCACTAGGTAACCACCTCAAATGGCGAAATGGTGCATTCCTGGGAGGCACCCCTTCGCCTAAAAGGGTTCCTTTTTGAAGATTTAAGATATTTTAGATTCTCATTACATGTTCATGTTCATACATATTCATGATTACATGGAAGATTAAGAGGCATGACATCTCACAAATATCATGCTTAATTATACAAGAATATATAATAGAATATAGAACACAAAAGAACATGAAGAAGTCGAATATATAAGTACCTTTCACCCTTGAAAACAGCTTAGGGAATATATAATTCCTTGCTCCCAAAAAATGTAAGCTCATTCCTTGCTTGATGATGATTCCCCTTCTTGAATTCTCCTAAGGTTGATAGGGGATGGAAAGGAGAGGAAGAAGGCTTGCTTGATCACCAAGAAGAAGAAGAAGAAGAATAAGAAGAAGAAGAGCGGACAAGAAGATGATGCCAATAGGGGATAAAAGTGTTGAAAAGGACACTTTTTAAATTCACACTTAATCACCAAAAATTCACTTGAAATTGTGTAAAAGGGAGAGGAAGAAGAAGAAGAAGAAGAAATATGTGAACCAAGTAGATCTTCAAATGGCCATTCTTCTCACTATTTATAGGTGAAGAAAATGGC
The DNA here is from genome assembly GCA_038382905.1 of Daphne laureola. Lineage (NCBI taxonomy): Eukaryota > Viridiplantae > Streptophyta > Magnoliopsida > Malvales > Thymelaeaceae > Daphne > Daphne laureola. The sequence continues at coordinate 1,376 of JBBYHH010336616.1, read as the reverse complement.
CATTAGAATAATGGTCATTACTATTAGCCATTAAGCCTTCCACAAAGACTTAAAGCTTACAATTAAGCTTACCATGGCTTCTCATTTTTTATATTCCACTAGCCATTTATACCATAACACAAATGACCTATTTTCCCTTAATATTACTCCAAAATTCGAAATATATACATAATATACTTTTAATGGAGTTATTCAATGGTGTAAGGTACATATACCTTGTACCAAAATTACCAAAGTACCATTACTTTGATAAAAGGTTCTAAAGGTGGAAATAGATATAAAATGAGATTTGGATTTATAAAAAATAATTCTAAACTATTCCATTTCACATATTTGAGCTCATTTAAGCTCAATAGTGTACTTTTACCAAAATACCCTTAGGGCTTGTTTGGTATCAGGTAAGTTTTAAGATTCCTAAGAAATATAATATTCCTACATTTCTTTCCCATGTTTGGTAGCATTTTAGATCTGTAATTGTGGGAATACAACTTTCCTTAGGGGATGAGATTCCTACAATATCCGGGGAAGTGATTCCCAACCAAAAGTAGGTGAATCTAACTTTCCCTCTCCAATTCTCTCGACGCGTGCTGAAATCTCACCCGAGACTCGTAGCCTCCCTTCAATTTCACCCTTCTTCACTACCGAAAAGCACCTCATCTTCACCCCTGCCATTAGTGTTGACTGCCACAAACATGGTGATCTCGCCTCTCCTCTGTTGCTGACAACAACATGATACGTTTCTAGGGCCTGAAACTAAATCGAAGAACAAGAGACTTACGATTTGAACTTAGTTGATGAATCCAAGCCAAAACTCGGTGAAGACAACAACATCATCACGGTTGCCGAAAAGAGTCGGAAGAAAATCAAGGCAGCGATGTAGCATATTCTTGTCGATTAGCTTGGACGGCGGCGGGCTAGCTGAGGCATAGCCGGTGCAGCGAGTGTTTGACAACAGAGGAAGGAGGGCATAGAAATCAAAGTCCAACTTTGCTGTCGAGCACCGACAGTTCTGTGCGCGGTGTTGGGCTACTAACTAATGTCCAGTAATTGGACGTGTGTGTAATCAAATTGGGGTGTGGAAAAGAGAAAAAAAAAGCGGTGATTTTTTTCTCTCTTTTGATAAAGAAGAGGCGGTGATTTATTAATTAAGAAGAAGGCAATAAATTTGTTTTAACCAAACATATGTATGCTATATTCAATGGTATCCTTTTCCCACCTAATCACATTCCCAGTAAAATCATATTCCCCTTAATCACTCATTCCTTGTACCAATCGAACCCTTACTTTGATAAAAGATATCCTAATGGTTTATTCTTCTGACTTGAACTCACAACTACTTTTAGTTGTAGTGAGTAGGAGTACCAACTCATGAAGTT
>JBBYHH010336505.1:0-12229 GCA_038382905.1 Daphne laureola | reverse complement strand
TAACTTAGAAAGAATGATAGCAATGTTGTGATCAACGCGTTGATAGGGAAATCTATCAACCTTCATCTTCCTTGGGAAGTATCACTTAATTAGTGATGTAGAACTGGTATACCACCACCAACTAATGATGTTAATCAATATAAGCTCGAGATATAGTCTCTAATACAAAATATAGATGAAGGAGTGTCGAGTAGGCTTCAATGTTGATGATGAAATGTAACACCCCAATTTATACACCTAGAAGTTTTAGGGGAAATTTGAAACTTTTTTAACAGAAGTTTCACAAATGATAAATGTGGGTGCTACACCAACATAATAACAAAAGATAAGTACAGCGGAAGAGAGCTAGAGTTTGTTTTAATTCCCAACGATAACTTCCTAACACCAGATAGCCATGTTGAGAAGTTACAACGCGTCTCTACCCAGTAACTTCTCATCCTCGAAGTACGTCTACCCGTACTCCAACTCAACGGGGTTGGCATAGTAATCCTCCCCGTAGAACTCACATGTAATTAAAGGGGTGAACGTTCATTTGCTCAGTAAGGAGGAAAGATTATACGCCCTTCACAAGGGTCATAATGCTTCCTCAAATAAACAAATTCAAGAAAAATGATTCTAAGCATGATAGATTCTAACATATTAATATATATAGTTCAACATGAAATCAACAAGAAATCAGACAATCCTAGTCCATGCCAAGATCTAAATGTAGAAATGCTCTTCGATTTAATCACTACATGTCATAAAACATTTTCGAAACCATTTTTAAAAAATATGCCGCCAGATGAACCTAGGGCGGTGGGTATGTACAACACCACACTCACAAGAATGCCCCTTAAACAGAGCCGCTAGGGATACATCTAGGCCAGAGCCCAACAAGAAATGTACGGGATGTCTATGCCGAGACCAACCCTCTCGTCAATTCCAACCAATCCAGGAAATCAGAGCATATATAGATGCATGAACCTAATGTGATGGTGGGTGTGTACATCACCACACTCTCAGGAATGCCCATTAAGCAGAGCCACTAGGGATGCCGCCAGGCCAGAGCCCTGCATAAAAAGTACGGGATATCTAAGCCGAGATAAAGCCTTTCGTGAATGCCAACCAGTCCAAGAAAGCAGAGTACAACATATATATATTAAATGGGTTCGAACCATCTGTTCTGAACCACTCGTCTAACGTTATGGCTTAGTTAAGTCACGTAGGGTCGAGTCCACAACACCTCTCATGTCTTAACTAATGGTGGGTCTTGTAAGGTCATTTTATCAACACCAAACACATCGAGCCAGTCATAGGGTCGTATATCATTGCCCTAACCTGCCGCCTATCCCATTTAAAAACATTCGGGCCATGTAAGGTCATTTTATCGGCACAAAACACGTAGGGTTAGTCATACGGTCTTATGTCCTTATAGCTGCCCTAACTTGCCGCCTATCCCCTTAAAACATAATTTGTCTAGAAAATATCCTTTTGTCCAGTTATCATTTTATTCCGCCTTGAATGCAATCATGAGATGCAATACATCAAACAATATGCCACATCCAATCGTGATGCATGAACACTAAACCATTATATTAACAAGCCTTTAGGTGTGATGCCATGTCCTACTTTATACTATATTTTATTCTTGTAGTATTGTTACTTGCATGATGTGATGACAATCATTTACATTTTAACAGTGGACTTGTGTACGCTCTTATCTTGTGAGTTATTACCCGACCTTGTTTAATCATTGTTTCCGTGACTAACTTGTTTTCTATCTGCTTATGGTAAATTTTACGGTTCTATCATGATCCTAGCGTTAGATTCCAATCCTAAGCATGATACTACCACCTACACATAATATTAATATCATTTTCACCTTTCCGGTCCTATCATGAAACTAGCGGAGTTCGTTTAACAGACCTATCATGCTACTAGCGAGTTTTTCCATAACGGTCCTAACATGATACTAGCGTTACATACAACATCCACCATACATACCATACATGTATATCAACCAATCAGTAAAAACAACTCAAGTGATGTAAAAGTATATAGTAACATGAATAAATAAATTACGCTAACCAGGTTTCCTGATCAATTATTTTATTAAGCCCAATTGTTTAAGTTAGAGTTCATTATTCGAGATTTTGTTTATGAGGTAGATAAAACGATTCAAGGGAAAAATCGTATCTTATCCCCTTTACTTGGATATAGCTAGGAGTAGGCATCGGCTACGGATAGAGGATCTCCGAAAATGTCGGTCGAAGTTGGTACGAGAATTCTAGGATCTAGCAACAATAAGAATTTAACAAAATATCTCATGAGATTCCACAATTACGAGCTTACCGGTATCGTCCGGTAAGATTTACGAAAAGATAAGGGAGGCTTTTACGATTTTCTAATGACCTACGATGATTCAAGGTATGGTTTGAGATTTTTTTAATGAAAGAGAGCATGCTTAAAAAAATAAAACAATAAACAAATGAAAATAAAATAAAAGGAAGCTTAAGCTAGTGATGCAAATGCTAAGTTTTAAAGTATAAAGGGATGGCTGAAGTGACACTTAACGAAATTAGAGGGCCTAAGTAAAACAAGGAGAAAGGTTTAGGGAAAAGAACTAGGTAATTAATTTTACCAAAACAATATCAAAGACATATCTGGTTGTCTTCTTCGTGGAGCTCGCCGGAATCATCCCAGACGGCGGCGGCAGTGGCAGAGATGCAGATTTCGGCGCCGTTTATTCATCCCACGTGCTCACCGGTGGTTGGATGACGGTTACCAGCGGTTTTGTGGCGACGAAAGCAGCTGAACAGAGGAGGATTAAGGAGAGCCTGGTCCAGACGGTTCGCGGTGGAAACAACCCTTTTGACGGTTGAATTGACCGGATATCCTGCGTCGGTGGTTGGGATAACGTTATACGGCGTCGTGGACCATGTTTTGGTGCTGGAGGCTTTGGTATTCGCCGGACGGAGTGCGAACCGGTCCGGTAAGTTTTGATGTTTCCTCCTTCGTGCAGGTGGCTGCGATGGCAGTGAAATGGATGGCTGGGCTCGACGTAGTCCGGCGGTACTGAGGATGCTCGAGGTTGGAGATGAGCAGATGCAAACCAATGGGGAAGAGGATGGATTCTGACGGTGGGCACAAACACGTTTCCTGTTCTAAGATTTCTTGTTTTTTATTCTGAGCTCCCATTTCTTTTCAGTTTTGGCTCTTCTTATTGGCAAATACTTGATGGACAGATACTTCTCTTCAGTGATGAAAGAGTATAGAACCAATTGACGGATATAAGATGGGTAGCAGAGGCGTGGAGCCAGGCGTGGGGAAGAAGACCTTGCCGGCGAGAAAAGAGGAGAGCGTGCTATGTCCTTTTTTTTTTTTTATTAAAGTTAATTAATTAATTACCCCTAATTACTATTTTTATTGCTACATTTATTTACTTCAACAAAGAAACCCCACTTAAAACTAAAGTAACAACATAAAAAGATTACAACAAAATGAAAACACATAAAATATTAAAGAATAAAAAATAAAGAAAAATAAAAACTACAAGAACTAAAATCTACCGTGTCCTAGAATACTAATTCGGACCATAATTTTTAGGGTTATTAGATGAACTATCTTCTGATATAATCAAAGCTTCTGGAGGATGTTCTTCAGGATGATTGCAGCTTTGTGAGTGATAGCTCGAGAGTTTCTTTTCTAATATGTGTGAGTGATGAAGATGAAGAGAATGTACATAGTAGAATGTATATTGTTGTTGTGTGTAGTTCTTCATTTTTTCTTCGGCTTATATAGGCTTCAGGTCTTCATAAATGGGTAGGAGCGTCTGATATCAATTCATAGCCGTTGGATATGAATAGTTTTTATTTTGGAGCTTTCTGACCGTTGTCAAATTGATTTCTAGCCATTACAGATCTTTACGAATTCTGTTCTTCATTCCATCAACGCGTTGATCAAGACTAGCTTCAGCTACTTGATGATTTTTCTTCATTCATCTTGGCTTCTCTTTTAAGCTTTGAACTTGTATTCTTTCATCTATTGTTGATACTTAGTAGCGGAGTGATTTGCTTCTTGTATAAGTGCCTTGAAGCTTGTGTTCCATGAAGCTTGTGTTCCATGAAGCTTGAATTCTGAGCAACTCTTGTATCAACGCGTTGATGCCTGCTGCATCAAGCGTTCCTTGATTTCTTTCCATATATGATTAGATTGTATCTAATCAATCCAGTATCCTCTTGATTCTGATGGATAATTTGACTGTTGCTTCCAGGGATGTAATACCAACATTAGTCTTTCAATTTTTCTATAAATGTGGCTAAGAAACAAGTCCACATTAATCATGAAATAGGATTTAAATGCTCATAATGCGAAATATGAAAAGTGTTCTTCATAACACATGAAATCTTGTACATTTGCATATTTTGCAACTTAATCCCTTTGCATTTGATCTAATCACACAAGAATTAATATTCTCGGTGAGTGCTCCTAAGTTTATAAAAACTTTATAAATAAGTCATCAATGTTTTGGAATCATCAAAATAAAAGTGGTTTGAAGACAACAAAGGCAACAAGGGTCCCTCATCCTTATGCCTTTCTTCCCCCTAAAGTATCCCTCCAAGGAACCACTGATGTTTAGAACGGACTAGGTGAACTCACACACATCATCACCCAGTTAAAAAATTTCCTAGGGAAGTCTAGCTCAATCATAAACTCCCTCAGGAATCCCCAACTCACTGAATCATACGCCTTGCATATATATAACTTCAGAGCCATACGAGGAGAATCATACTTCCTCCCATACCATCTTAAGATCTCTTATGCAAGACACACATTATCAGAGATCTGCCTTTTTTTTATAAACGTGGTCTGAGCAAGATTAATAAGAGAGGCAAGTGCCTGCTACAACCTATTAGCCAAGATTTTCCGTACAATCTTGTACAAGACATTGGAGCATGCCATTAGGCGATAATTAGCAGGTGAACTAGCATGAAAACCTTTTGGCACTAGATGAGCCATAGTAGCTCCAAAATCAGCTGGAATCCTCCCCTTAGACAAACATAACTCTGCTGCCTTCCAAACCTCAACACCAATAATCCTTCATTGGCTCAGATAAAAACCTGCAGTGTATCCATTAGGCCCTGGTGCCTTCCTGGGATGCATAGAAAATAAAGTCTCCTTTGCCTCTTCATAACTGACACAAGATTCCAATAGACTACCTTATGCCTCAGTAACTAGTGGCCCCTTCCTAGCCACATTAGACCTTACAGACCTAGCACAAACCACCTCTAGAGCAACCAAATTTGAAAAGAACTCAATAAACTCCCTGGAAATATGATCTACCTCCAACACCCTCTCACCATTAGGCCTTACAACTCCAGTAATCCTCATCCTACTCATCCTTTGCTTTACCCTTGCATGAAAGTAAGTTGTGTTGTCATACCCCAACTTTGCCCAGTCATAAGCAACTTTCTGGGCAAAGAAGGATTCCTCACATGCTTTGACCTCAAACAAGGCCTTCTTAGCCTTCTTCAACTCCAAGATCAGATGGTTTTGGAAGGGGTCCCCTGCTACCTTCATAGAAGCCATCTTTACCCTCTCTTCAGCCATCATCACCCTAGCATAAATTGTAGGAGTAATACCCAGAAGCCAATCTTCGGTGATGTGGTTTTTGGACATGAATCATGTTATTTACATAGTTTGATTATTGTGTTAATTTGGATTTGTGCAGTAATCAAATGACACGATCTATTAAGACAGGAATATATTGATACTCATAAATATCCCTAGTCAAGCTATTATAGTGAACATGTATTGCTATAACATTTTTGAGACTAGCATAAGGAAGATTCAGATAGGTATTGTAAAAGCTTACTTATGAATACATAGGAGAAGAACTATGTATTGGATCGACCAGTTTGAGAGCATTATGAGGATCGTGGTGTGAACATCATAAGTGTCTCTGATGGATCAGAGTATGCGTAGTCCTTTGATCTGAGGTTATAAAGATCTTTTCATGTGAGTGACATGCTTTGATTCTATACTCTATCTTTTTCTTGACTGAGGGAGTGAGCTAGTTTTGGGTGTGTCACAACATCATGGAGTTGGATTATCATGGACCAAGATGGGATTCATCACTCCCTCACCATGGAAGAGTATTCTTATGGGCAAGGTTGAACTATAACAAGGATGCAAGATTTGTGCCTCGGTTCAATCTGAGAGTCTGCATGAAGGGATATATCATGTACACCGTATGATCATACCGATGAGTGAGGTTTCATCATGACATCGACTTACACATTACTTAGGTGACAATGATGTCTTGCTAGATACCGCTCACTATCTGTAATTATGGATTAGAATTCATAATTACTGCCAACGTAGTGGGAACCTATAGGATCCCAGGCTAAATGAGCGAGTTTGGGAGTTGTTTGGCCATAAAAAGGAGTTTGGGGACTTAAGTGTCAACTTGGTGAAAGTTGAGCACTCAAGTCCCAGGAGCTTAAGAGTCTGGGGATGAAAAGTGCAATAACCCATTTTGGGTGCAAATGCACGTTAAATACCCACCCACTCACGTACAGAGTGTCGAAGTGTAGACATAAGTTGTGCTCCTCCCGTTTAGGCTATGGTTCTCCAATTGGGCTGTTAGCACAACAATGAAGGAATCAGAGGTTTCCTACTACTCGGCGTGGATACCGTAGAGGACGAGTGTTTTCTCATCTGCGTTGCACGGATTAAAATCGTGTGAGGTAGATTTCTTGAACACTGGCTTAATTTGTTTCAACGGTTGATCCTGAGGGGGTTCCGTTTATTTTTGTTGCGTTCTGATTAATTTTACTACAGTGGTATTAGAGCTTGCTGTTGAACATTAATCTGGAATTAATTTTACTAATTTTCGGAATAATTTTATTTAATGAATTTTTTTGGGTTTTATAATTTTTTGAGAAAAATAGTTGTTGTTCATGAAGGATAGATGAACAACGAAGAACAACTGCTGTGTTTCAGACCTGAGCAAAGTTGTTGATGAAAAAGCGACGGGAGCACCACCGTTGTACAACACGGCCTCAGGCCGGCACCGCGCGGTAGCAGGCTCGCCAGCCGCATGAGTGGAATCATCATTAGAGGATGAATTGGCCGCGGGCTGGGTTTCGAACCCGAGTTCGAGTGACCCTCAATTCGGCGCATGTGGCGACAGTGACGTGTTGGTTGGAACCGCGACATCGATGCGGTGGTGATGGCATGTTCGTGGACGTCGTCGGACGTCGGAGACGCAGTGGTAATGGTCAGCCGTGGCGAAGTTGCTGCGTGTTCATCGCGGGATAAAAGTACCTCGACCACCAGTCATATTCACAAAAATGCCACTGGCGGCTGTTGAGTATATGATAGGGCACAAGGGGGCGTCAGGCCTGCTGAGCTACAGGCCACGCCTGAGAGCTTAGCTCTCTCGGCCGGCCTAGCCCAATGGCTTAGCCTACTGGGCTGGCTATTGGGAACGGCTTAGCTGCTCGGCCCAACTGAGCCGATACGAGCTGCCTAAGCCGCCAACGCCCCAAGAGGCTTTCCAGGGCCCCTGGACTTCTGGTTTTTGTGCATTTTGACCCCAGAAGTTTTGTTTTTTAACAGAATTTATTAGGGACTGCTGCAGTAATTTACGGAAGGTCCAATCTTTTCCTAAAATATTTAAATTAGTCCCTGGACTTCCAATTTTATGGGGATTCATCAGGAACTATTTTTAAAATTTTCAAAAGGCCCTAGATTTATTTAAAATTGTACAGTTTGGTTCCCTAGTTTTTGTTTTTGGATAAATTCATCAGGGACTAGTTCTGTAAATATTATATGGCCCTGAATTTTCTAAAATTATACAATTTGGTCCCTAGCTTTTGTTTTTGGATAAATTCGTCAGGGACTAGTTCTGTAAACATTAGATGGTCCCGAAACTTTCTAAAATTGTACATTTTGTTCTCCGAGCTTTTGTTTTTTGACAAATTCATCAAGGACTAGTTCTATAAATATTAGATGGTCCAGAAACTTTCTAAAATTGTACAATTTGGTCGTCGAGCTTTTGTTTTGGATAAATTCATCAATGACTAGTTCTGTAAATCTTAAAAAGGTCCTGAATCTTTTTGAAGTTGCACAATTTGGTCCCAAAACTTTTGTTTTTGCACTGATTTTTCAGGGAGTAGTTTTGTAAACCATAGAAAGCCCTGTAACTTTCTACTAAAGTACAGATTGGTCCTCAGATTGTTATTTTGAATAGTTTAACCAAAGGATTGATGTTGTAATGCAGAAAAGTGTCTTGGAACTTTCTAGTGATGTCCAAAATGGTCCCTGAGTTACTGGTTTGTGCAGTTTCATCTGAGATAGATTCTGAATATCTAAGAAAGGTCCTAAAAGTTTTTGTTTTTTCTCAAATTGAACACAGATTTTTCTAAAGGAATTAAAATAAACCAAAGTTTGTTAAAATGAGATTTTAGCATTTCTGGTTGCATATTTGATGCATGGTACATGATTGTAGTCCTGGTTCAATGTTGTTTTTTGGAAAATACCACATGCGCGTCGTGCCTTCTCTCAACTTCTCGTTGTACATTCTCTTATCACCTACTCCCCTTGAATGTAACTCGAGGTTTCTTAATTAAAGTTATAATCAATTCTAATCACTGGAGGCAAGGATAAGGAAAGAGCATAGTGCAACAAGACGAAGGAAGGACGACTTGGACTAGTGGATGCCAGGGAGGAAGAGACTTAGGTTAGTCTTTTTCTTTCTAGGTCTTTAGAGTATCTCAAAACTCTAGATACTTTAGTTTGGGCTATAACCATGCCATGATCTATTTTACGCGGTAGTAAGCATGCTAGGTTGATTGAATGTATGTATATGAGATGCATGTTAATCAACCGAAGAAACTTAAAATGGTGAGATATAAATCTACAAATCCCTCAACTTAATATCAAGAAAATGGTCTACCATCACGGGACACGTAAAGCGTTTGAGATTTGTGTGATAGGTTTTTCCATAACGATGTCACCACCACTCCTGATCCTGGCGCGGCGGAAGCTTCTGGATGCGGAAGAGGATGTCGGGGGAACCAGGCGGTGGTCGGTGATGCGGAACGCTTAACTTGATTGGCGGTCCCAAGGATCCGACCCTAAAAATTTCTTTCCTAATTCCCTGTCACATTAACAGTTTTACAGAAAATCGCGCAATTAGATAATATGCAGAAATAATGTTGAGCTCAGCTCAACCCAAATGCACCAGAAAGGAGTCACGTCCACTTGGTTGGACAAGAATTCCTTGAGAAAATAAAACATAGAGGTTTACAGATTAGAATACAGTAAATCATGTAATGTTACCTATATGCATTCTACGCCTACAGAGCCCAGAATACACGAAGCTATACTACTGCTACTGTTGTTTGTAACAAACAGAAACATTAAACCGTTAGTCTAGAATTTATCATGCAGACCAGAAAATGACCAACTAAACAAATCTCCAGCCAGACTAACCCCCATTTCAGAATCAGAAACAAAATACTTTTTAAAGGAGACATGTACCTTAGTACCAGAACTCACAGAACGACCAGGCAGAACTACTCTGCGATCGACAGACAGATGCTCCTGAAAAGTATAAGTTTATTCGGGGGTGAGTCCTTAGGAGGTACTCAGTAAGGGGGTAGGCACAGATCACGAGGGACAAACATTTTAAAAGCATTTTGCCTGTAGAAAAGGGTTAGTATGCAGTGAAGTAGCAGATATACAATCCTAAATATACCAGGAATATGAAGTGCAGATGTCATGATATGCAATACAGAGGTCACGTCAGACATGTCTGGTGCGCTCTCATATGGAAGGTCTATGACCCCCAATTATTTCAGATAATCCCAAAAATGACAGCACCCGCAGTGACTTATTAGGCTCACTGCATAAGGGTCAAAATCGCATAGTACCAGCGAAGGGGTATACGGCCCCTAAAAACTGTCATAGTCACAAAGTGACAAATATCCAAATAAGCAGAAGTTGATCTGTTGTCGATCAACGACACGAAATACGCCGATATGAAAAAAAGTCGTGTAAACCATTACCCTACCATGTGACTAGACCTGGGAGTCACTGGACCTCACCATCTAACCGAGTACTAGCCCTTAACTAACCTAATATGCATGAAGAAAAGTCTGCATCGCATATTGAGAAAGTTAAACCCCTTACCTGACGGACGACAGAAAAGAGGTAGATCCCAGACAAGTGAATCCTTCCCGCTACCAGAACTTTAACTCTAAAATAAACAGACAAATTGAAATGTTTAGAATTGTATAATTCTACCTTTCTTAACAACAAAGTCAACCTTTGACCAAAATTTCAATAGTTGACCAACTTAGTCAAACTGTAGATTTAGTGATTAACCAACTTGCAGATTTTACTAGATTACCACTTACGCATCATTAATCACCCTTTATAATTAATTACACACAAGGTTCCAATGCTTTAACAGAAAGTGTATTTTTAACTCAATTTACACAAAGTGACAAAATTCACTTAAATGCTTCCAAATTCCATACTTTTAACTTGGAGAAGTTTACTTAACTTCTTAATTCCATTAATTACCAGTTGATGCCAAACTTTGCAGGAATTACTAGTTTGGCCCGAAACTTCATAAGATGGCAAAACTAACAAATTGTTCCTTACATTACGAACCGTAGAAATTCTGTACTTTTCCAAACCGAGGAATCTACAATACTGCCGAAAATCTGACAGCATTTTGACTGTATTTCCATACAACCCCCTGAAATGGAAAGACAACAGAACATCCAGATTTTTCTCAGAATGTGCATATTGATACAAAAAAATTAGAAAGTGGCAAAACACCAATTTTGCTCACTTTTTCTACATTTTGTGATTAATCATGAAAATTACCGAAAGTCACAAATTTTCCCAAAATTCCCTAAACTTTCAGATTTCATCCATCGATTGATACAAACGGAATTATTCACAACTTATTGCTTTAGAAAACAATATTACCAATGCAAAATCCCTAATTTTTTTGCAATCTCATAAACCGGATATTCAGAAAATTCCCCAACAGATTCTTCAATTTATTACTCAGACCAAAAATTAGAGAAATTTGGATAAATAATAAAAGTGACAATTTCTCACCCAATGGTCGCTGGTGAGCTCGCCCAAGGATGGTCCACACTCTTACATTGCCTCCGTATGCGCCACCATCACCGCCGCAGGTGCCGCTATTTTCAAAACCACCGGTCGTGCAACCCCAGCTCATCATCGCCGGAAATGTGAGCCCGCCAACCTCGCCCTTGTCCCGTCCAACAGCATGCTTTGTTGCGACTCCGCCGTCCTCGCTCGCCGATGGTTCACGTTCAGGAGCAGAACTAGATGAAGTAGGAAGAAGCAGAGGAGAAGCCTCCCATTTGCAACTCTAGTCTTGGCTCCTCACTGGCATTCCAGCACAATTGCCATCACCCCAAGGCCGGCGGTCACTCCTCCCATCCGTCATGATGTGGAGAGGCCGATCACCCTGGATCCGTCATGCCTTGGTCTCTCCATCTCCAGCTCATTCCGACTGCGCTACCGGTGAGGTGTCGTCAGCCCCTGCATCACCGCGCCGCCGCATCGCCCCTCTCACTGGTGTCGTGCCTCACCGTCGTTCTCGCCTCCGTCTTCATATTTGTCATGTCGAGAACCAGGAGCACGAGCAGGAGCAGAGCGAGGACAAAGAATGGATCTCGATTCCAGATCTGATTCAATTTTCTATTTTTTTTATTACTAAACCACCTATTATTAAACTACAAACTAATTTAAGCCCACTTTAAAGCATAATAAAGGCCCAAAAAAATTACCAGTCTTAACGATTCAATTGGAATGGGCTTCAAATAAATTTTTGGGTCATGCGAATTGTCAAAAATTCATTCATTTCTCTGAAATCACTATTTTACCCTTCCGAGGTGATTTTTGGTAAAATGGTCTGGTACTCGTATTTTAATCTCCTCGGGCGGAATAACTTGGAGATAAACCTTAACTCACTTCTCGGGACATGGAAAAAATCAAAAAACATGCCCCAGACCCTTGAAAAATAATGCCCCGGTAATTACCAATTTTGCCCCTCGGCAATTTTCTCATATTTTCACCATTTTTCCAGGTGTGACTGTAACACTTCTCTCTAGTATGGTAGATGAGATAATGGTTGAGTTCTCTACCATTGAGACTGCCAAAGGCATCTGGGATGCTGCAAAGGCAAAGT
>JBBYHH010336394.1:0-12230 GCA_038382905.1 Daphne laureola | reverse complement strand
AAGTACCCTGCGACCGAGAAGCAAACCCCAGGGGCCGAGGCGCGAGCCGTCACGGCCGAGACACAAGCCCCGCGACCGAGACGCGATCCCTCCGAGGCTGCGACACAAGCCTTACCAGGACGCGACCCAAGCCCCCACGGCCGAGACCTGAGCTCTACGAGGCCACGACACAAGCCTTTCGAGGACGCGACCCAAACCCTCCGCGACCAAGTAGCAAGCCCCGCGGTCAAGGTTGGAGCACCCCGCAGCTGAGAAGCAAGCTCTCGGGGCCGATGTGGGAGCCCTCCGAGGATGAGATGCTATCCCTCCGGGACCGTGACGCGAGCCCTTCTACCCCACGTCCGCAACACAAGTACCCCGCAGCCGAGAAGAAAGCCCCGGGGGCCGAGATGCGAGCCCTCACGGCCAAGACACAAGCCTTTTAAGACGCAAGCCCCCCCACGGTCGAGACGCGAGCCCTCCGAGGCCGCGACACAAGCCATCCACTTCCGCAACACAGGCCCTCCGCGACCATGACGCAAGTCCCCCGAGCATAAAACCGTTAGTCTCGTTTTCTCCCGTGGCTCAGACGCCCGAAGCGTCGTACCACTTGATATACGGGTACGCTATCGATACCTTGTCTCTGTCAATTTTGATTATGTTTATCTTGACATACGCCCTCCGGGGCTGACATAAACCCTCTGGGACTAACACATATCCTCGGAGACCAAAACACATCCTCAGAGACCGACGTACACCCTTCGGGACCGACAAATGTCCTCAGAGACCAACACAAGCTCTCCGGGGCCAACATACACCTTTCGGGACCGACAGATGTCCTCGAAAACCAACACACGCCCTTCGGGGCTGACATAAACCCTTCGGGATCGACATATGTTATCGAAGACCAAAACACGCCCTCCGGGGTTGACATACACCCCCCGGGATCGACAAATGTCCTCAGAGACCAACACACACTCCCTCCGAGATTGAGACGCCTTCTAAGGCCGATAGGCTTTTCAGGGCCGACATACACCCTCCGAGACCGATAGATGTCCTCGGAGACCAACACACGCCCTTCGGGGCTGAGACGTCTTTTAAGGCCAACACGCTCTCCGAGGTTGACATACACCCTTCGGGACCAACATATATCCTCGGAGACCAACACACGCCCTCCGGGGCCGAGACGCCTTCTAAGGCCGACAGGCTTTTCAGGGCCGACATACGCCCTCCGAGACTGACAGACGTCCTCAGAAACCAACACACGCCCCTCGAGACCGACATACTCCCCTCGAGGTTGAAGTTCTCCTTTTGAGACTGATACACGCCCTCTGGACCGCGACACCCTTCGGGGCCGAAAGACCTCTGTGCCCGAGATGCGACCTTCAGTGCCGAGTCGCACCCCCCAGAACTACTTTTATCTCCTCATATGAGAATGAAGAACATCATCCAAGGCCAAGAAACCCCTCATGGGGAAGAAAGGCTCATGACAAGTCAGGACCGTCACATTCTAAGACACCCCTACAAGAAAGATATATATAACTGTGGCTCATCCGAGACACTCATGATAAATATGTCTCGTGTCTCATTTGAGGTACTTTCGAAAAGGGTCCCTCGTGCCTTATCTGCAACGCTCTAGGAAAAGGTATGCTCTTGACAAAGGATAACCTCTCGTCTTAGGTTCGAAACCGCAAGCATACTAATCGTTTCGACCATCACTTAAGCCATCTATGGCCGAAACGCTAGGTGGGGCAAATGGTGGACCCCTATATCTCATTCCGAGACCCTTCTCATTCCGAGACCGATAGACTATCCCTCTCATTCCGAGACTGAGATTATCCGAGACCCGTCTTATTCCGAGACGAAGGTCACCCGAGAGACTATCCCTCTCAACCCGAGACCTTTCTCATTCCGAGATCGAGGTCATCCGAGACCCGTCTTATTCCGAGACGGAGGTCACCCGAGAGACTATCCCTTTGAACCCGAGATCCTTCTCATTCCGAGACCGAGATCATCTGACACCCGTCTTATTCCGAGACGGAGGTCACCCGAGAGACTATCCCTCTCAACCCGAGACCCTTCTCATTCCGAGACTAAGGTCATCCGAGACCCATCTCATCGCCACGTGTTAATCCGCGATCGACTGTTATCATCGTCATGACACGCGTCACCATCCCAACGACCGACCCTCATTCCGTACACCTTCTCCAAGTCTACAAATACCCTCAAATGACTTCCATTTGGGATATGTTAAACTTGGGTTTAACATTTTCATAATAGAGTTTTTCTCACTACAATACTATATGTTCAGCGATTAGAATAATTGCATTTATACTTCATAAAAAATAGTATTATCTAATTATGTTTATATTAATGTAAATACATCGTTACATCTTTGATACTAACATAAATAGATTCTTTTTGATGCAATGGTTGGTGGCGACGTTCAAGCAAAAGCCAACGTTACCGACACAGCCTCCAAAAGTCGGATCCCGCCAGCTTGGCTTTTACCCTTTTGACCCTTTTCTTCATTGTTTCCATTTATTCTTTTTATTTTTTTATCCTACCTCGTTCAACATTTATTATTTTCACTTGAAACACCAGATTTGTTTTTTGGTAAAATTGTGGGGGAAATTTAAGATTATTTCAAATTTCAGTGGAGTAAATGATAATTTACCAATTAGATTTCAGAAAGTTTTTCTACACTACAAAAAATGGAGTATCGTATTCAAAAGAGACAAAAAGAAAAAGAAAAATGAGTATCAAAGAAGTGGGTATTTCGAATCCGAGGGGTAAAGCGTAGTTTCTATGATAGTTCAAGGGGCAAGAGTATGATGATTCTAACAGATTTTTTTTGCTTTAAACGTAAAAAGGCAGTTTAGAGCACAAGGAGTAAATGCTTCCATTTCATTGCACTTATTGATAAGATATCCACCATGTCTCTCTGGTGGGGTTCCTGTGTTTGCCCCTTCTTCTCCTTTTCCAGGGCTCTGTGTGTGTGACTCAAGCTCAGTTTTCCCCCTTCTTCATTTGTTTCTGGGCAGAAGAAAAGTTTTGAAATTTGAGTCATTTTTAACCGTTCTGGAAAATGGGCATTGTTAGTACGATCATGGGTGTTTTTGGGTTCGGTTTTGGAACTTCAGTGGGACTCGTCGCTGGCTATTACATGTTCATCCACTTCCTCCCCACTGATGTCAAGGTCTGTTGATTCCTCCTATTTATTACTAGTATATTTTCTTTATTTGCAGAATTCTCAGTTGGGATTTGGCTGTATGATACTGTATCTTTCATGCAAAACGGTGTTGGTAGCTTAGCTTTGACTAAATTTTGGTATTTTATGCCTCCATACTTTGGCTGCCCAGATCCATAGACAAGTAGTACAGAAAGTTCAGGATCTTATAGTTAATCTATTTTTTATCGTCTGATCTGCTAAATTCTTGAAATTGATAAAGTAAGAGGAGAAGATGACCAGAATTCTTCCCAGCTCCCATAATGTTGGAAACAGTACAAAAATCATGCCTTGAAGCTAATTGTGATTTGTGAGTTAATGGTACAAGATTAATGAAGTTCCAGCAATAATATGTTTGAACCTGCGTCTTCTGATCAACAAAAGACAGAAAATTGCTGTTTGGAAAACTGCAGTTTACATAGAGCTCTCTTCCTTCATCAATTGATGTTCTGTTTCAGGATCTTGAAATTCGTCCTTTGGTGGAGCTAGACTCGAAAACTTTGGAACGAATGTTTCCAGAGATTCCATCATGGGTTAAAAATCCCGACTTTGATCGTGTAAGTTGTTTGCTTTTGTCTAGTGTGTTAGTGCCACTGTTGCTGCAATCTTATGCGCTTCGTTTCGTCTGTAGATTGACTGGCTAAACAGATTCATTGAGAAGATGTGGCCTTACCTTGACAAGGCAAGTGCAGAAGCTTGATTGTGATAGCAACTTATACTATTAGAAATTCTCTTTTTTTCCTTCATGATTTGTTATATTTCAAGTTCCTCAGGCAATTTGTACCACTGCCAAGACTATAGCAAAGCCCATTATAGCTGAGCAAATCCCAAAGTACAAAATTCAGTCAGTTGAATTTGAAAAACTGACCCTTGGCACTTTACCACCGACCTTTCAAGGTTCTCTCTTCCTTTCTCCGCCGCTCATATATGGATCATACTACTACATTATAAGACATGAGCTTCTGGAATTTGCTTCACATGTCTTCTGCTTCAAATTGATGGATGTTGATAGAAGAGCTTTTGATGTTACAGAGAACTGGTCTCAATTCTTTTTATCCAGTAATTTACTTGCCTTTTCATAATTCTCCTGTATCAATTTCTGATTAAACTATTATTTGCCAGGAATGAAAGTTTATACCACTGATGAGAAGGAGCTTATTATGGAACCAATTCTTAAGTGGGCTGGAAACCCCAATGTCATTGTTGTAGCAAAAGCATTTGGACTTAAAGCTTCTGTTCAGGTACTTGCTGCTGTACCTGCTGCTTGATACTATTGTCTCATCATACCTTCCAAACTACGAGTAGCTTATTGCCCCATATGATTTCTAAAGTTGTCATGTGGACTACATTCAACATTAAGCACTATGTGTCAGCCCCAATGACTAAGCTCCATTTGAGCAGTCACTCTCTACCACTGTTTGCAGTGAGGAGAGATAAATCGCTTGAGGAATTGGTTTTCTTCTTCACAGGTTGTTGATCTGCAAGTATTTGCTTCTCCTCGAATCACGTTGAAGCCTTTGGTTCCTACCTTTCCGTGTTTCGCCAAAATATGTGTCTCGCTGATGGAGAAGGTATGTGAGAAATGATTATCGGTTATTTTCTTTAGTTCATTGTACAATAAGCATAATTTCTGACTGGTGACTTACATTTTACTCATGAATGTTTAGATGGGAAAAGCAACACAGCAACCATAATTACGTAGAACTAGTTATGCCTCTAGGATTTTTTAATCCTACTGCATTACTTAATCAGTTGCTTCTTAAGTTTTATGAGCACACTTTATGTTACCTCAGCATGCAAGTGTTGTTAGTATGCTACTGAGAATATATCGCAGCAGTTAATAATTTGCCTCTTATGTTCCAAGTCCTTGATCTGTTTTGGCTTTACATTTTCTTCTTGCTTTCTTTATAACTTCACTTTTAATATTGCAGCCTCATGTTGACTTTGGATTGAAGCTGCTTGGTGCAGATGTTATGTCCATTCCAGGTCTATACAGGTTTGTCCAGGTAATGATCCAACATTCTGCCGTTCCCTTTAAATAAGGTCAATGAGTAGTGCCTCTCGTTTTCTGCGGTATCCTTCCCTAACATACACACATCTTCTTGTTTCTTCTATACGAGTAATTCATTCTTTTTAAATTCGTAATGACCGTCACCTTTGTGAATACTTTCCAGGAGACTATAAAAGATGAAGTTGCAAAGATGTATCTTTGGCCAAAAGTCTTGGAAGTACAGATATTGGATCCTTCAAAGTGTGTTTGCATATTCTATCTTTCATTCGACTTCAGTGCTGAGGAAGTTTTGCAAATGGATTATACTATTTTGTTCAAACTGCAGAGCCATGAGAAAACCAGTTGGAATTCTATCTGTGAAGGTAGTGAGAGCAATGAAGCTTAAAAAGAAAGATCTGTTTGGCGGAGCAGACCCTTATGTGAAGTTAAAGCTATCGGAGGATAAGCTTGGCTCGAAGAAAACGAAGGTGAAGCATGGCAGCTTAAACCCAGAATGGAATGAAGAATTCAATATGGTTGTGAAGGATCCACAAACCCAAGCCTTGGAGATAAATCTCTATGACTGGGAACAGGTATTCCAATTTGAAGTTTCGCTTCCACGTTCATCTGTTACAGTTGCATTGCTAATGCTATTTGTTGGTATCCTGATTAGGTTGGTAAACATGAAAAGATGGGAATGAATGTGATTCCATTGAAAGACCTGACACCTTATGAACCAAAAGTGATGACCCTTGATGTCTTAAAGAACATGGACTTAAATGATGCACAGAATGAGAAGTCCAGAGGTCAAATCACGTTGGAAGTCGAATACAAACCATTGAAGGATAATGAGGGCGCAGATGTCGCCGAAGATTCAAATTCAGTGGATAAAGCTCCTGAAGGAACCCCAGCTGGTGGAGGTTTGCTTGTTATCACTGTACATGAAGCTGAAGATCTAGAAGGGAAGTACCACACAAATCCACATGTGCGCTTGCTATTCAGAGGAGAGGAAAGAAAAACAAAGGTACGTAATGCTTTAGAGCAAATCTGACAAGAGTCATCTGTGTTTTTGCAAGCAAGATTCATCCACCTTCCCAGACACTCTTTGTGGTACCTTTCTAGAATCACCATCACTAAAATCATACTCCCTCCATCCCTTTTTAGATGCAACATCTTGACTGACATGTAGATTAAGAATGTGTGTTGACTTGAGTGTAAAAGGATAAAATTTGTATATAAGACAAAAGTGACTTTTTTTAGTGGAAAGAGAGTGGGGTTAACAAAATAAATTTGGTGTAATTTTTTTTTCCATAAAAGGATACCTAGCAATATTTTTGGGAAAACACTAAAAGGAAATTATAGCAAGTCTTAAGAGACGGAGGTAGTAGTATAAAGTGTCCTATTTCTATGGCTTTACACAGAGAGTGAAGAAAAACAGAGATCCGAGATGGGATGAGAGCTATGAGTTCACTCTGGATGAACCACCCACAAATGACAGGATTCATGTTGAGGTGATCAGTACCTCCTCTAGGACACTCCTCCATGGCAAGGTAGAAACCACTTTCTCTGCTTCTTAAGGCATAAAGGCTGAGAATATTGGATTCCCAAAATAGATGTGCATTTGAAATGTTCTTTTCCCTTTACACATCTCTGCAGGAAACTCTTGGTTACGCCGAGATAAACCTAGGTGATGTTGTTAGCAACAGGAGAATAAACGAAAAGTACAATCTGATCGATTCGAAAAACGGTAAGCTTCAGATTGAGATGCAGTGGAGAACAGCTTCTTCATGAGCAAGGCAGAGACAGATGCAATGTTTCTTCCTGGCCAAGGAAACTACCCTGAGCTAGGGTTTACCACTGTAATTTCTACAATGCCCTTTTCACCTTCTGTAAAGTTCATGATTCTGACATTGGGGACCAATAGGACTCTCTTTATATCACTATTAAACTTCCAACATCCTTGCAGTGCTTTGTCTCCTTCAACCTTTTCTGGTGTTGAATTCATCTGACTTTTGTTAATCAAGTTAAAGTGGTCCTCTGTCAGTCTTTGCTACATATGGATATTGTCTTTTGCTACCTTAAGTTCATCATATTGTTTCAGCCTGGCGTTAGGGGAAGTGTGTGACACACAACTGATTTCCATTTATTTTGATACTGGACTCTTTTTTTTTTTTTTTCTTTTTTGAACAGCTACGATTTATTCTTAATATAATATATAAACAATAACCCCTTGAGAGGAGAGGTTACCTTACATTTAAGTTCTTTAAATACAGCTCACATCCTTCTCCCTTATAAAACAACGCCTCCTTTACCAATTACCATCCACTTATCTCCCTGATACAGCAAAAGGACACATCAACCATTGAGTCCAGGAGCCAATTAGGCCTTTCTTTCTGCTTAACAACCACAACTGAGTAACCGTCTAAATCTCGGAGACAATATCCATTAGGCGTCATCTGCTTCACCATCACTACTTTATTATTTTGACTTTTCCAGATTACCCATGCTGCTGCATATAATATTGCTTCAAACACCGAACGGATCGCAGTTGGAACTTTGCTTAGGACCTCCTGTGAAGACAAATCCAAAATATCACATAAAAACAGGCTAGATATTCCACACCAGGAAGCTATAACTTTCCACATCTTTGCACTAAATTTACATCTAATAATCACATGATCAACATCCTCAAAATAGGCAGAGCATAATGGGCAGATAATTGATGGGATAGACACACCACACATTGTAAGTGATAAAAAACAGGGCAGAAAGTTTATCCGAGCTCGTCATAAAAAAATATTTACCTTTAAAGGCAGCAATATAGACCAGATGATAGGCACTTCACTAGTTTCAGCCCATTTGAAATTAAGATTAGTTGAAATGTCTTTGCAGCCATTGGACGCGCTCCTGATTTGTGGTGTTTCAATCTGTTTCTTAAGCCACGAGGAAGAAAGGACTGTTCGATTGCAATTTTTATGATCAGAAATTTTCCACAATGAAGAAATATGCATGTATATATAGAATAAATTTAAACTATGCATGTATGTATGTAGATATGCATGAAACATAAGTGGAACAAAAAAACAAAGTTAGAGTGACCTACTTAACTTACATTAGTTAATGAAATGACCCAATGGACCATCTCTAACCTCGAAGGCTTCTAAAGTACTCGCTCTTTTTTACAAAATTAGCCACGTTTGGATTTTTTGTACTTCTATTCGTCTCAATTTTTTGTTGAGAATAATTTATTAAAAAACAATTTGAGAAATATTTTAGAAAATAGACATTAAATTTTTATTTTTATAAACTTATATAATTTACAAGTTAAAATATTATAAAAAAAATCATGGATTAAATGCTGAAAAATAAACATGATTAATTTTCTGAGACGGAGAAAGCTTTATTAATTAAGTACTCATTTTATCTCAAAATAATTGAGTTATTTCATTTCTAATAGTCATTATTTTGTTTAGACCTAATTATCTAATACTCCTCTAAATTATATTGACTCAATTACTTTTCTAAACTAAAATTTGCTATTGCTCAGTATCCCAATTATTCATTGTTACTTGACCTTAAAGCAAAATACCTATAACAGTCCTTCAAAGTTATTAATTCTTTTATAAGAGCCCAAATATTACACATGAACTCTAAAACACCATCATACCTTCCGAACCAATCAACACCACCGGCCTGCCCTCCATTTGCGCTCGGCCGGCAGACCCCAATCGCCCCTCCATTCCCACCGGCAACATCACAAACAGAAGTTTTAAGGTAAGGTCTCACATCCTCTCCACAATTCGAACATGCTCTCTCCTCTGTATATTTGTTCATCCTTTGTTGTAGCCTAGCATATCAATCCTGAGGTCATTAATGAGATCCCACAACGTAAAAAAAAACATAGATTGACAAATACTTGAAACCCTCAACATAATAATCACAAATTTTAACCAATTAACTAAGAATTAAATAACACTATTATAAATCCAATTTTACAATCTAAAGGGGTAACGGTCATGTATGCTTTATGCTTTTTAATCAGTTCTCAGAAACACACGAAGCAACTAAAAAAAAAGATAATTTCTACCTTTAGGATATTAAAATTTGAGTGTCTGCAACCTATAAACGGTATTATAGATATGGATTTTAAAAACATGTTGAATGGCCGAGAGATGGATTCATGTTGATTAGATCATGCACAACCCTCAAATGATAATGGATCATTTGCACTTTGACAGGTTCATGTTTGATAAAATTCTATATAGATCTATAATTATATATCCAAGTAATTCTCATGAGATCAATTAGAGAAGGAGAGCTAAAACAAATCAGCAAAGCGGTTAATCAGAAGTTTTGAAATGCTGAAAAGCAATTGGACTCACAATACCAAAATATTGATGCATTTCATGCTCTGCCTAATGATAATGGTTTGAAACTCTAAAGAATTATGAAACTCTCAAGTTTCAGGATGCTGCTAAGAATTCACCATTTTCTCTACAATTATCTCAAGTATCTCCTCCCTCCCTAAACACCGTTGGTTGTTGGAGCCTCGAGTGTGCAAGTTCTTACTAGGTGTTTTGGTGTACCCCTATGATCGATACATGGTAAACCAAAGAAATGTGTGTAGTCCTTGATGAGACCTAGAATTTTATCATCAAACTTATTAAATCCAATCCAGGGCTCCAAACAAGGGAGCCATAGATGAAGATCTAGAAGACCATGGTTGAATAGCTACTGCACAAAGAAGATGAGGAGGAGAGAATGTGGCAGTTCGGCCAATTGTTGGTGGAGAAGGCAAGAGTCTGAGAAACGAAGGTGGTTTAGCGGATGGTGAAGACCGTGTTGTTTAAAGATACTTTGGAATAAATTTCCGAGTCCACGAGGTGTTGAAGGTCGTTGGTTAAGACCGTGTTTATCCCCACTTTGTAGGAACATTTATTTCAGATTATTTTTAAATGACACTTCATAGAACTGTCTCTACTTCTAGTTCCCGTGTGGAGGAACCTAGTGTCGTTAAGAGAGAAGAAATTAATATTTCTGAATTTAATAGAGCAATAGATGATTGAGAAATTCCTAAAGTAAATATCAGTGAAATTTATAAATTAACCAAATTTCAGAAACTTATTAATAGTGATTTCTCAATTAAAACTGAAGAAAGAGATATTCTCTTACAAAAGAGTTTTAAAATTCTAAGACTTCTTTCTAATTCTGTTTTAGAGAAACACAAGAAAAAGTATAAATATATTCATGTTGGACTATTGTTGAGAAATAATTTTACTTTAATCATATTCATGCTATAAAAAATTCACTTTTGTACTGCTCCATTTGTCCCTGAAAAATTGATACATTTATTTTTTTATGTCGTGGAAGATTCAATTCATCACTAGAAAGAATTCACTAATTTTTTTTTTTTGAAAAAATATATTTAGAAACTACACATAGTGATCTATAATTTACATTTAAAATATTTGAATTTACATGTTAAAATGTCAAAGAAATAAATTTATAGATTAAATGCTAAAAATAAAAGCATCAATTTTTTAGGGACGAAAGTAATATAATTTTTAGGTTTTCCCTATTTATATTTAGAATAATTTAAACTAACGAATTCAGTATTTTCTATTAAAATGTTACTATATCTATACTTTTCTATTTCTTCTGCGAATTATTTTTCTCATTAATTTTTAGAAATTGAAACCATTTCTCTTTTGTGTCAGTTTTTATTCATATTTAAAATTCTAAATGCTTAAATTCAACATTCAGTCGCTTTTTACTAATTTGTTTGCTTCTTCAATTTAGTTTGGTTCAGTCAGTGAGCGCTTGGAAAAAAAAAATCAGGAAATTTTTCAAATTCAAAAACACTTATCTTGTTGAATCATTGTAAAATGTGCATAAATTGGATTTAAAATTTCATGTATTTACAACAATACCAGAAAACGCATTTATAAAGAAAAGGGGTACAATAGTCATAACAAACTTAGCCCACCTTTCAACTCACATTTATTTGTTTGAGATTTGTGAAAATGAGAAAATAATTCATAGAATTTTTTTTCTACGTTGACGCTGAACTGAGCTTATGCTTTGTTTCTCAGTCACCTTTAGGCATCTACTCCATCCGTGGTTCTACACTTTGATTTGATTTCATGTTCTATTTTTTAATGTTTGACTTAAATTATAAATAAAATATAAAATAAAAATAAATTAAAAAAATATATTTAAAAAATTTATATTATAAATTATAAAATTTATATAAATTATTTAAATTTTTATATTAAAATATTAATAAATAAAAATCAAAAATTAAATATAACAAAAATATAAAGAAAAAAAATTAACAAGACGGTGAAAATACTTATCATCGAAATACACAATTTTGTCAAAGTAATATTTTAATCATTTTTCCTTTTTGATTGAGTGTCTTTAGATTTTTTGTTTATAAATTTTATCTTCGTCCTTTTAAATACACACAATTTTGTCAATTTGGCTAACCCATCGAATGTTTTTTTTTTTTTCATCAAAGCATCTTAAAATTTTAATGCTCCTAGTATGGTCATATTAGCTAGCTTTTTTAATTAAATGAAAGAAATTCTCCTTTTTCCTTTTTCTTTTCAAATCTGGTTTTGGAGACATTTAAACTATATATGCTGAAGAACTGCCCTAGCTTTCTTCTTCTTTTCTGTTTCACTTATAAATCCAACATTCCTTTTATATGGTTAGTCACCTCAATGTAGATGAAAATTATGTGATGAATCAAAGCTTATACTCCATTCTATTTTTTTTATTGAAATTAGAATATTCAAATTAGTCATAGTTCAAATTTAAGTTTAGTACAAATAAACTGAGTAAATTGCACCAGATATACCTAAACTATAGCCTTCGTTGTAAATCTATACCTGAATTAAAGTTTGTTGGAAAAGTGGCTCTAAAGTATGAGTACGTTGCAAATCAATACCCGCGACTTAACATCCGTTAAAACTTAACGGAATTTACGAGAAAATGCTTAAATTGACCCTTATGGTTCCTAAAATGTGT
>JBBYHH010336283.1:0-12230 GCA_038382905.1 Daphne laureola | reverse complement strand
ACTGCATACTAACCTTTTCTGCAGGACAAATGTTTTTAAAAGTTTTTATCCGTTATCCGTACCTACCCTCTTACTGGATTCTTTCGAGGACTCACCCCCACATTATTAAATATTTTAACAGATCCAGAGAAACGACCTGCAGAGTAGATTCCTGCAGCAGTCGTGTTCTGATTTTGGGTTTTGGAGGTATTGACCGCTTCTTCAGTGGGTTCAGATTTTCTGATTGGGGGTAGTCTCATCAGACTCATCTGTCTGTTTATTATCTATTTAATTCTGACGTATAACTCCTATTTATGTTTAGCAGCAGCTATAATATTGTAGCTTGTGGTGTCTACCACTTAGACTACAAGGTACATTCCTACTTTTTGGACTCTGGCTCTGTAAGAGTAGACAACATTCATAATTTGCTGCACTTTTGATTACTCTGTGTTTGTATAACTATATTCTGAAAGTTCTGGCACAGTGAAGTGGGCTGGGCTTTCTTCTGCTGTATTTATTTTTGCATGATTTTATCTACGCGCGCGATTATCTGTCAAACTACTAACGTGTCTCGGGTGCAGGATTAGGGCTAGTAAGATGCCTTAAAACTATAACGCATTACAAATGTTAAAATAAAGGAAAAAACAAATTAGGGATAGGTTTTTGGGAACAAAACCTTTTTAAGAGAAATTCGGTTCACCGACCACCGCCCAGTTCCACCAACTTCCATTTTTGAAATAGTTTCCACTGCATCGGGTACGGGGGTGGTGGTTACAAATTTGGTATTAGACCATGTTTATGCTAGTTATATTTAGGCAAGGAAGTCTCATTTTTACCAAACATTTTGGGGTAGTTTAAGTAAGAGATTAGCTACCTATTGCGTAAACTATTTTGAAACGTTAGGTAAGGGATGGATAACTTGACTAAACATAATTGGCATAATCTATAAGTATAATTGGTTAAACGGAAATCGCGCTAGATTGATTCATAAAGGACATGAATCATCTAAACTTTCAAAGTAGGCAAGCAAAGGAATTGCTGCCGAAATTCTGAATTGTCTGTTTAGGATAAGTATGCATATCATCTACACTACAGAGCCATTAGGAATACTGCTGTTTGTTTCTATTGGAGTTAATTGTTATAGTTATAATTGAGAATTTCAGGATGGTTAGGACTCGGCGTGATAGACTTAGTCACCCCGAGGATGCTGCTACAGACCCCCGTCCTACAGATAACCCCGGGAGATGATCACGACGTCAGGCGTGACAGCAGGCACTATCAACACACAGCCCCAGACATGACCACGTTCACGGTCGAATACTCAACGCTAGGAGCAAGGGAACTTGGTACAGGTTTTAGGCCAGATCCGTTCAGTATTGAATGGGGTGTGGAGTCAGGGTGATCTGGTTTCTGACCACGAGAGCGACAAAAACTTTACCGCACCAACAGATTTTGGCACACCCGCCGACACAGAGACTAGCCTCACTAGTTTGAGGAACTACCCTCACGTCGCTATTCCTAAGGACATTAAGGAGATTCCGATGGAGCATTGAGGGCGTCCACACACACGCATTGAGAGGACACATTATGGGCCAGAGAGGGCTATTCTGCACAGGCTCTGTCACACCACCCACTCGCTACACGGCACGGCAGGAAGCGGTCGCGGGGTCGGAGGGCGGCGGTGTGACAGACCCTCCATACCTGTAAACATGCAGCACATAGATGTGGGATACCCACGTTGTTGGTCCATAAAAGAGGAAGTCAATAACGTACCTTAGAAGCGTTCTTTTCTCCTGCAAAACAGAAAATTCCAACTATACAGATAACTGAGCTCAGCTCACACCAGATGCTCCAAAAGAAGGACGCCTCAGGAAGGCACTTCCCGATAAAATAAACATACATACAGATACCAAAGAATCCATATATAAACAGAACCAACTGAAATATCCAAACAACAAATCCTTCATCCGTTCGTACATCCCTACATGATTAATGCAATCTACGCTACAGAGCTGCTACAGGTTAACAGAATAAACATACACTAATCTGGGTGTCGGGTCAACAATATCTGACAAAGCCTGGTCCAACAGATGCTGTGCTACTAGCTCCGATACAGAATGACAATCCATTAGCCATAAACTTAATGTACCAATTCAGATTACCATAAGATCGTAAACATATCCATAACCGATAACCCATATAGAATTGCTATTGCTTTTCTAGATATGCATTCTAACCTTAACCTTAAACACAGAGAGCAGAAGGAGCTAATGTACCTTACGTACACAACACTACTACCCGTACGGTGTTACGCCGCAGACCCTGAACCAGACGCTTCTGAAATGTTTAAAGTATAAGGGTGAGTTCTCGAAAGAGCCCAGTAAGAGCTTAGGTAGAAGTAAAGGTTTTCTTTGCATAACCTGCAATGACCATGTCATAAGAAACAGATATGGAGAATACAGAATCAGAATCATTAGTCAGAGCAGAAAATTAACATAGACAGACATACAGACAGAACTTAAACATAAACAGACATAACAACCCTATCCAACCCACACACCACAACAGCCTCCTTATCTGTGGAACTGCCATAGGATCACAGTAAGAAGTACACAAATCCTTCAGATAGACACAGACACACTCATCAGAAGTTTCAGACGCTTGGTACTAGCGAGGGCCTAGGACCATTTTAACCATCGTCATCGCCCTAAAGGAGGAACATAACAGAACATAGGGTTCGGGGTCAGAAGACCCACTGAACCATACAGAAACAAAATCAGAGGATTCAGTGGTCTTAAAGACACACATAATCAAACTGTTATGACCATGGGGTCCGGTTAGTGGATCAGGTGCTAATGGCTAACCATCTTGCCAACCTATGCGTCATAAGTCATAGACAAAATCAGACAGAATCAGAGGGTTCGTGGTCGCGGAGACCCACAGAACCATTCCCGTACCATACTCATAATGCAGAACAGAAATAGACATATTCAAAAATAGAGGGTTCGTGGTTATGGAGACAGACGAAACCTTTCCTTTATCAGACCCATTCCTTTATCAGACCCTTTCCTTTATCAGACTTTTTTCCTTTATCAGACCTTTTCCTTTATCAGACCTTTACCATGTCACAAGTAGAAGGTTCGGTGGTCGATCCGACTCACGGAATCATGACATGTTGTGTCGCACCCAGTTAGTTCGGGTCCAAAGACTCGTGAACCACAACATGTCCTTTAGCCATCATCGGGTTCAGTGGTCACATTGACTCACAGAACCGTTCCACATTCCATTGTTTTTACCTGCACACCTTTACCGCTACCTTATAACTAGTCTTAGAATCAACTATCAAGATCTAAGACCGAAGTCAGAGACCCAGATCTAAGACTAATCTCCACCATCCCATACCATATAAATACATATACGAGAAGGTTGAACCCTTACCTGAAAGCAATAGCAAGCAGACTTCAATTGTTCCCGTTCTAGAGTTCCTTTCCTTTCCTTTATAGATTCCCGTTACCTATGCAATTCCAATACCATTTAGATATATGTAATATACACAAGTATATTAGCATTCATACTTAGTATATTACCATTCATACTCAGACAGTACAATATTCTTAACACAAACCCATTTAGTCCATAATCTCACTTTGGGTTTGTTACGCAAACGATAACCAAACCTTATCCATCACCTCTGTAACTTCACATGCATATTCAATACACTATTATGGAGCCATAGATGCATTAATAATAGACTTTCCCTTCACAAATTTCCATTTCACAAAAATGACCAATTTCGGAATCCTTCGATAAATCCATTCTACGGTGTGATTCGCAACGTACACCAAGTATTAATATTGCTTAAAAACGCCATACAGATACAATGGAACCAATAGTTCGTCAAATTACAGCATTTCAATCTTACACCAAAAGCTATGGTGTTTGCCTTAGCTCCATAATCTAGGCGTAGTCGGTCAACGTTCCAAGTATTAATGTTGTTCCAATTAAGTCCAATAGCAGTAATTAGACCTTAATTGCATAATCCCCTAACAGTTCATACTTAGGGCTCTATGAACCCTAGATCCGAATTCACTTCAATTGGCCCGTAATCGCTGTTGTAAATCATCCTTCTAGCTCTAATTAGACGCTATAACATGTCTACAAGTTCATGCATAACCAGAAACCTCAGAAAACTCACCTTAGATTCGGACCCTCTTTCTGGAAATTGCCCAAATGGTGAATGATTCGCAATTCCTTTCGTAGATTCATCATTTTGGTGAGGAATCCCACATGTAGCATGAATTCCCTTCGATTTTGGGCTGAGAATGAGTGTTTGAGAGCATGGGAAGGGTTGGGGTTTTCCTTTAACGTCGAAGGTTGAAGATGAACGAATGAAATGAAGGACTCCTCTGGTTTTCGTGTTTTAAACTTTTCGAGAATTCATGTTCAGGGTGCCAGGCGATCGCCTGGCATGTTACCCGGTCGCCTGGCCCCTCGCCTAACTCCCTTTCCATTCTTGTCTGGGGTCAGGCGATCGCCTGCACTAGGCCCTCCTTCGCCTGGCCAGTCGCCTGGCCCCCTGGCCAAATGTTTAAGCGGGTCAGGCGATCGCCCGTACCAGGTCTCCTTCACCTGGCCGGTCACCTGACCATCAGTCCCTTTCTTCCTTAGAGGCTAGGCGATTGCCTGCCAGGAGTCCCGCTATCCTGGTCGGTCGCTTGGTCCTCTGTCCAATTTCCAAGACCCATTTCCAACCTCCAGACGATCGCCTGCCCTTGGCGCGCGTCGCCTTGGGCTTTGCCTGAGCCCCTGTAATCCTGTTTAACCTCGTTTCCTTCCCCGACACTTAACCAAAATACTCATAAACCCATAACAGACATTAACAGACATTAACAGACATCAATCAGACATTAATTAGACAATGAACAGAACTTGAAATACCTTACAATCTCAGAAACTAACGGTGAACACGTACCAGTTTCCAAGCTGAACTCCTGAACACCTTGCTCGTCAGTCATTCTACACCGGAGAAACCTTGCCGGACTTTGGTGGCTGTAACAACATACTTCTACATGCTTTCCAGCTCTACATGTGCATATGCAATCTACATCTATAGACCCACTTACCAATAGCTAATACATACTATGCTCAGGTGGTCAGATCTGCGAGACTCTGACAAACAACACCTGATACTGCTATTTTTGCTGCTAAACATACATAAAAGAGAAGTGTTAACCGTTAACCATAACATAAAAGTGCTCATCCAGAAAATCCAGAAAATTCATTTCCCATACTAACCATTTCCAATTTCATTTTCTTTCCATTTTCCATAACATGCATTTCCATTATCATACCTTCCCATTTACATGTTTTTCCTATTCATAATCATTTCCTTTCATTCATCCATTTTCATAACCTTTTCCTTTCATTTATTCCTTTCTCATACCATATTCCATTTCATACTATCTTTTCCATTTCATTCCATTTCCTTTTCATACTTTCTTTCTTTTTCCATAACATAATCATTTTTTCAATCGGTTTCACCCCCGTCCCATTATCATAAACCATAATCATTAAGGAGCTAAATTGTACCTCTTGTACAAAACACTATATGGCCAGGCGGGAAACTACTCCACGGCTTAGAACATGAAGCTCCTGAAAAGTAGAATTATAAGGGAGGTGAGTTCCTGAGAGAACTCAGTAAGGGCGTAGGTAAGAATAAATGTTTTTAACGAATGATACCTGCAAAGACAATGTTAGTATGCATAGTATGCAATATACTACAGTTTAGGCAACCTATATAAATATGAATGCAAAATATGCAGTGCACTTTCCTTTCTTCGTATGATAAATAATCCTTTCCTTTTTCCATCCCACACACCACGATGGCCCCTGGTGATCTTATTTCATACCACTCGGGATCTCCCTAACATTACATGCGTATGGTACCAGTAAGGGCCTAGGAACCCTGTAACTGTCATCAACGCTCATCATAGCAGAAATACCATAACCATAGCTATAAGGTTCCTAGAAATGATCACGCGGATCACGAAACCACATAAATCCATAAGTCATTATCCATCATAAACCATCAACCATATCATCATCATAATCCATGAACCATTTAACCCTCGTAGCATAAACGATCACCCTGTGATCGTAGAACATCATCATAAGGGAGCCGCAAGTCCCGCACTTGAGTACCTGCACACCACTATCCTTAATATAATATGAGTGTACCCACTTCACCCATAAAGTCTCCTTATCAACCATTACCCTCCAGAGCTTCTTTGCCTGGTTCGCTAGGTTCCACTTGACCAACCCATAAACACCCGAACCACCATGGCTTTTAGGAGAGCAAACCCGATCCCGGTCAACTATTCTCCTCCTAGAGTCAGCAGCACCTCCCTAGAGGAACCCTTTAATCTTCTTTTCAAGACTCTGCAAGACACCTTTAGGAATAGGGAAAATTGCACTCTAATAATTTTGCACACTGAACAGAACAACCTTCATAAGCTGCAACATGCTCGCATGTGAGAGCAGCATCGAAGACCAACAATTAATTAGGTGTATAATCTTTTCTTGTAATGGCAGGTAGTTCTTTATCCACAGCCGCACCCCAAACAATGGCACACCCAAATACCAGACCGAGAAGGAGCCTTTGATCATCCCTAGAGCCCCCAGCACTTGGGCCTATAATGCAGCCCTCATTCCAGCACAAAAAACTGAAATTTTCTGCTCATTTATACACATACCAGCATGAAGAGCAAAAAGCCTTAAGACTATTGTAACTTCAACAGAAGATTTCAGAGTACCCTTAGCAAAGATGACTAAGTCATCAGCAAACATAAGGTGGGTAAGATTAACCTTTTTACACCGAGGGTGAAAACCAATACTCCTTATTGCATAAGCCTTGGACAGTAAACGACAAAGGTACTCAATGACAAACAGAAAAAGGCTCAGTGAGAGAGGGTTCCCTTGCCTGAGGCCTCTTGTGCCTTTAAAAAATCCCTACAAAGAGCCATTTAACACAACAGAACACCAGGGTGACTCTACACAACACATAATCCACCTAACAAATTTCTTCAGGAAAAGAAGCTCTAATAGCATAGAGCTCAAGAAACTCCAAGACACAGTATCAAATGGCTTGCTAATATCAATCTTAAGGAACATCCTAGGGGATATATTGTTTCTATTATAGCCATGAATCACCTCTTGAGATAACATGATATTATCTACAATGTTTCTACCTTTCACAAAAGCCCCTTGCGCTGGGTGGACCACATACTTGAGAACATGCTGCATACGCTTAGCAAGGATTCGAGATGCAATTTTATAAAGAACAACACAACAAGATATAAGCCAAAAAAGACCAGGACTATCAGTAATAGATGACTTAGGGATCAGGTAAATAGTAGTAGCAACAAGAGGTTTTGGAAAAACATCATACCTAAGACACCAAGATAAAGCCTCAAATAAATCAGAGGAAATGATATGGTAGACCTGCTGATAAAATCCCATAGTGAACCAATTAGGCCCCGGACTTTTATTTGGAGCCATCTCCAATAGAGCCTCCCTAACCTCGTGAAGGGTGAAATCAGCCAACAACCTCTCATAATCCTCTTGCTTGACCCCTACACCCACCATACAAACGGGCCGCTGAGCCTCAAATAAATCAACTAAGTGTTGCCCCAAAATGCTCTGAAAGTGCGATAAAAATTCTTGCTTTATACAGGTAAAATCTGTAATCAGCTCACCCCCAGAGCTCCTCAAACACTTAACAACTTTGGAAGCCCTTTTCTCCCTCATACAAGTATAGAAGAACCTATTATTGCGATCCCCAACTTGATCCAGTCATTTGGTGATTTTTGGGCCAAGAAACTCTCCTCCCAGCGAAGATAGGCCATATATTCCAGCTTCATGTCACTTGCATTCTTACAAACAATAGACTCAAAGGGGCTGGTCTGTAACACATATAGTGTATCCTCATAAGCCACTTTGGCCTTCTCCACCCTTCTTGAGATATCACAAAAGTGCTTCTGATTGAATAATTTCACTCCATCTTTCACACGACCAAGTTTGGTAAGGAACCTGGAAATGAGATCCCTACACCCAACAGGCCGAGACTAGAGATCACTGATTAGGGGCAGGAAGTTATCCTGAGAATCCCATATATTGTAGAATTTGAAAGGGGGATTACCCCTTAACAAAGCATCCCCAAAACCCATCAAGGCCATAACATGATCCGAGAGCACATCCTCCACAAAACTGATTTGAAGACAGCTCAAGAGTTCATGAGCTTCCAAATTCCCCATCACACGATCTATCTTGCAATAGAAACGATTTACACCCTCTTGATTATTCATCCAAGTGTAAAAAAACCCACTCCTCTGGAAGTCAAGAAGACCAACCTCAGTTACAAAATCCTGCAGCCCCGAATCATGGATCAAAGGAGCACCGATATGAATTAACTTCTCAGTTGAAAGGATGACTTCATTGAAGTCCCCAAAGGTCACCTGGGGGTGCACCAAGCCAGCAGCTACAGTCCTGAGCTCCCTCTAAGCCTCTACACGCCCAGCCACTTCATTCAAGGCATAAAGAATAGTTACCTCAAGAACCCACCCTTTATGTATGTGATGCACCTCTAAATGAAGGAACTACTCATGAACATTCTTAACAAACACTCGCAGAACACTCGGATGCCATGCTACCCAAATGCGCCCATTTGTAGCTTCATTGTAGTTGTGGACAAAATCCCAACTTTCAAAGCAAGCAGGAAAAATTCTATCAGCTTTAGAACTCTTAACTCTTATTTCAAGAGCCGCAAACAAGGATATGACATACTTTCGGACCATCTGCTTAACTACCTTATGCTTCAAAGCCTGATTTAAGCCTCGAACAATCCAAGCAATCCATATTTAAACTGGTATAGAAATGCCCCTCCCTCCTCTATCTTGGACAAAACCGATATAGGAAAACTTATTCGAGGTGGAAACTTCTGGGAATAAGACCTGATCTGCCCCTATTTCCAAGTCAACTGTGAGTGGCTCTTTACCATTTGACTTGTTCTTTTTTCTAAGGACAACCTAAAAGACATCCTGAGTTGGTGTCTTAACCCCACTCACCACAGGGGCAACCTTGGGTACCTGAGCTTGCTGAGGCACCACCATACCAGCAACCTTTTCCTCGTCTACTTTCTTGACATCCTCCAAATGAGCCTTTCTATCCTTCTTAGCTTTTTCTGGATCACAAGCCTCGGTCACATGTCCCCATTTCTTGCATTTGTCACAGGGCTTGGATGGATACTCATAAATCACCTTTTGTGTAACAACACCCTCAGACGTCCTGATTTTAACCAGTGGATACTCATAAATCACCTTTTTCGAGTCATGCGGCACTACCAACACTCTAGCATAGTCTAAGCATATTTTATGAATCGTGGGATGATCAGCCATTAATGGCTCACCCATTAACACTTGTAACCTTACTAATTAACTTGGGCATCTAGTAGTCCAATCTTAAGCCAGGCAACTGAATCCAAACTGGACAATTCTCAAAGAGGTCTTTGCCAATCTTCATCCCAGAAGCATACTTCTTGAATATAATAGGCCAGTCAAAAATAAACTCTGTGAAGCCATCAAACACTTTCCTCATATCATCATGTGACTGGAAAGAAATTAGGAAAACTCCTGACTGCTTAACAATGGTTAGAGTAGCTACATGTTTCCACCAAGCTCGAACAAACTTATCCATGTTAATCCATGACACTTCCGATCCACAGACAAAGAAACCAATGTGTGCTTCCAGACATTCTGCCCCTCATGAATCTCTTCATCAAGGAACTCAATCTCTTCCTTTTCAGCAACACCAGAATGAAAGCTCAGAGTAAAATTAGAAGGTTGCTTCACACGCACCTTCTCATTAGATTGAGATTGGTCTTCGTCCTCTGCTACACGATCTGCCAAACTAGCCCTCCTCTCTGTTTGGCTTAAAAGGAGCACAAGTAAAGCTGAGGAGAAGTGCTAGAAGCCCCACCACCAAAGGGCGGGAACTGAAGTAAATTGGCAAGGTCACCCTCCACTTGCACCGAATCAACAACACCCACTTCAGGCTCCATTGGGCCACTCCGACCTCGACATGAATCAACCTCTACCCTTTAATTTGAAAGCTTAAACATGAAGATTGGTGGAAGATTTGAGAAAGAACATGGAAGAAGAATGAGCTAGAATTGGCAAAAGATGAGGGAGAGAGGAGAGAGAGTGGAAAATATAATATATGGTATTTCATACCATTTCCTAACATATAATAACCTTATTTTTCCTTTAATTTCATTTCTTTTCTTTTTCTTCTCAGGTCCTCTCCATTTAATTCACCCAATCCATAAATAAATATCCTCTCTTCCACTTTACCATTTCCATTTATCAACACTTGTGTCATTTTCCATCGTACCACAAAAGTGTGACACTTGTATTCCACTTACTAACATAACCTTAATATATCATATAATATAACATAATATATCAAACCTTGTCATTTTTTTCCTTTATTCATTATAGCCACCAACATCATGCTTTCCAAATTAATTTTCCACTTTCTTCCATTTTTTCCAAAATGACCATTTGGCCCTGGAGGTGAAATTTGGAAAAATAGCCCGGAATTCAGTTGTGACTATAACATTCTCTCATCCTTAAGACTCTTGGTCCTCCAAGAGAATCATTAACCTCTGAACTCACTTTAACATTCTTACCGAGGTTCATACTCCAAGTTAAATAGAACATGTTGAACCTCGGACCCATTTCCATACCATTTCATCCCATCGAACGCATGTACATACCAATACCTTCACGTCCTATTGGACGCAAGCCATACATATACCTTCACGTACCACCGGATGGAAGCTCATATCATAACTGTTACAATTTTCATAAATTTTACCATTTTTGGTCATACATTAACCCATACATTGTGGACAAAGACCAGACAGAATGGAGTTCAAACTCCCATGTGGTTCCACTATATGCATTACATTTCAACACACACGCCATTAGGACGTATCTCATATTTGGAATATGTACTTCATAGTTGCCCTTGTCGGCAATACAGGTGGTGCAGCCATCACTATCATTGACCAACCACTTGCACATGTGATGTCAACCTTGATAACCCTTCAAGATATACCCATCCTTTCCTTGTACATCCCATAACTTGGCATACCAGTGTTCCACACAATTCCATAATCACTTAACAGTAAACTATTTCACTATCCTAACAGAACACCTTCCCCTACCTAACTCTATCACTACAAGGTAATTACTTGAACCACCTGTCTGCTGCTGTTTGGAAGGAGTGGTAGTTTAGACTACCATCCTGAGCCTCCCAATGGCGTCCAATCCCTCAGGTTGCATCTTGTTGCATCCAGAGTTAGCTTCCGGTACTTCGATCTGGCAATCACAAACAGTATCGAGTCCTAAGACTAATTGGTACATATTATCATAAACGGAACTAATTTTAACAATCCTCATCTCCCTATCGTAATCTTGTATTTACTCTTCTTTCCTATCATCGGTGTGGAGGGCAGACGTTCTCTACCGCATCATCCTGTCAATTCATGTATGTCATCCTTACCTTAAACCCTGCCAATCTTTCCATTATCATCTTCGAGAAACACTTGGTGCTTCCGCACCTCCGTTTCCATTGGCTTATCCTTCACATAACCTTTATTACCTTAAGCTTTTGATACTGAATTATTGCAGAATACATTGGATCAAATAGACATCTTTCTCCTATAAACATAGTACATCACAGAAACATCATAATACAGCATCGGACAGCCCATAACAGAGATCCTGACCGGCATCCCTGACATGAAATCCAAGGATCATTAACACCCAGTCCTTGCCCATATAGCTCTGTGCATGAGGCACAATTTCCATACATCCTACCTTACCTCGAGCTGTCATTCGTTACGGCGGCTCACCTTAAGAGTTACGTTCTTTAAACATAATTCTATCATCATTACTGTCTATTACCCATTCTTAATCTTTATCCGCTATGCATACTGAAACACACAACCATCATTACCATTTCAAAATCCATAGCTGCAGAGCTGACTTAACCCATTTAATCATAATTCTTCTTATTCTTGTAACTGCCCCTTTGTTGCCTCGGTTCAATCATTCCTTTCACATACTTTCAGACAGAGTGGGTGCTTTACCCCATCCTCCGCTCGTGATACATATGGAAGAACTACTCCC
>JBBYHH010336172.1:0-12232 GCA_038382905.1 Daphne laureola | reverse complement strand
GCTCTAAATCAAGCTCATTATTTCGACCATGTCATGAAAAAGAAGACCAACCAAGTGAAATATTTTCAACCATCCATATAACAATTTAGAAGCTCAATCTCATTCCTATCTCAACTCAAATTCACCATTCTTCAAAAAACATAAACCTTAGACCACCATCAATAAATTCGGCGTCTTCAAGAGATGAAGAAAAGGTAAACAAAGTGAGATATTTCCAAGCATCAAACTAACCACAAAGAAGCTCAAGTTTCACCTCAATGGCCATCAACCATCAACCAACAACAACCCTAACATACACCTAAAATTCGGCGATGCATAAAGAAACCAACGATGAAAAATGTTATGAAAAATCAATACATTAATTTAGGAACTCCATTGCATCCCTAAGTCAACCCAAATACAACAATTAACAAAGAACACCAATCTTGAATCACTCCCAATAAAATCAAACAAGGCATGAACATTTAAAGGGAAGAAATCCAAGAAAAGAAAGTGTTACTAATCATCCTCCCATTAATTTAGAAGCTCAATTCCATCTTCAATTAAACATAAATCCTTAATTCAACAAAGAACACATCTTTAAATTATCCCCCTAAATATCGGCCCTTCCAAGAACAAACAAAGGAAGGAATTTTGAGGAACCCAAACAAGAATTGAGCCATTAAGAATCCTTACAACACTTTAGCACCTCAATTTCATGCCAATCTCATGATTCAAGAAAGATCTCAAATCCTAGCTCATCAAAATGCTCAAAATCGGCCATGGAAGGAAGAACACATGTAGAAAAGCTTGCTACCACAAAAAATTAGCCATGAATCAACCCTTACCTCAAGTAAAAATGGAAGGAATTGATGAAGCACTCCTTGCCCAAGAGAGACTTAAAGTTTCGGCAACCAGGGATGAAGAAGAAGATGATGAACAAGTTTTGTTCTCTCTCTTTTTTCCTATTTATATTTTCTCCAAAATAATAATAATATCTCTTCCTTTTTCTCTCTTTTAATTCCAATCATAACATAAAATAAATCCCCTTATCCTTCCAACAATTAATTCCTACCAAAAAATATTTTCCCAACATCAAAAATATTAATTCCCATCAACTTTTCAACTTACCAAAAAAATTGGACACTTTTCCAATAATATAATCCTTATATCTCCTTAAAAGTGGCACCAATTATTCATACCATAACAAATTAACAACTTTCCAACGTTTATGTTTCCTACATGTCTCCACTTACAATAATTCATACCATAACAAATTAATTCATCCTTATATCTCCTTAAAAGTGGCTCCAATTATGTGTCCAACATAATTTTAATTTTTTTCAATTTTCCAAAATGATCATTTTGCCCTCTAATGTGAATTTTGGCAAAATGGCCAGGGATATTAAATTCCATGGAAATGAGTATCAAATGAAGTCCCGAGACATGATACTTAGGAGAAAATGTTTCCCACACA
Source organism: Daphne laureola (assembly GCA_038382905.1). Lineage (NCBI taxonomy): Eukaryota > Viridiplantae > Streptophyta > Magnoliopsida > Malvales > Thymelaeaceae > Daphne > Daphne laureola. Next base: position 10,776 of record JBBYHH010336172.1, on the reverse strand, counting down.
TTTAAGATGAAGTCCGATCCCAACAAGATCCGGACCACGAATAAAATAATCTGAAAAAAAATACTGTCGTCCTGGGGTGGTCTGTAACATTCTCCACCCCTTAGGACTCTTGGTCCTCCAAGAGTATCCTCAATGTCAGAACTATCTATGAACACCCTTACCGAGGCTCAAACCGCAAGTTAAGCAGAATGAAATGATTCTTGAGTACTGCCCTAAGGAACTGACCGTTGGTAGAAACCTCAGACTGACCCCCAACACGGAAGAGCCACCGGTACCTCATTGTGATGAGATTTATTGCTTCAGACTAACTACTTCTGAGTGTTCAGAACTAAGTCTCAGAAGTTCTCCATGAACTTAGCAATGCAGAACATGTCGGACACCTTAGACATAACCACAAAACCATACTGATGCCAATACGGATCATACCTCTAATTGACACTGTACTGAACTATATCATGTCATAGTTTCCAAACCTGAACTTTCATCAAAACAACTGAGTAGTGTGATGCAGAATAGAATACCCTGTGGGTGTATCATACAATAGAACACATGAATGGTGTAATACAGAGTGGAACACGTAAGTAATGTAGTGTAGAACGGATAGCAGGTAGTCAGATTTCAAACCACAGATAACCTGAACACACTCACAAGGTGACTGCGTGCCCCTACGACTCCCAGATAATTGGAATGATGAAATATCAAACAACGGCACTAAAATGACCAAATGACTGAATTGCAGGCACGAAGATCTCAGTACAAAAGTACCGAACAGGATGGCCCAAATCCTAAACCCTGTGGGTTATGGGCCCACAATGCTCCCTTTGGATAGATTGATCTGACAATGAGGTGTGGGGTGTAATGAGTTATGTGCCGTAGATGCCTCCCGAACTATGCCATACAACATGGACCACAACCAGATGGAATGGAGTTCAAACTGCCATGTGGCCCCATAAAGCAAAATGAACCACAAGACACCACGTATCTTCAGACTCTGAGTCTCGGAGTGTCAGAAAACTGAACATACCAAACTTGTCTCGGAAGGTGTTTTGTACATAAACAAACATCGCCAACCCGAAGCCAATTTCAGATGTCTTCAATGATCACTAGCCCTGACTTGTATATGCAGAACGTCACCAAACTGATGTATTTCATACCTGTAATGTGACCTATGAAATTACCTTTGTTGCCAATACATCTGGTACAACAATCACAATCACTGACAAACCACTGACACGTGTGATGTCAATCCTCCAACTCATTTGCGGGAGTGCCCCTTTGACTGAGATTAATGCACATCATCGAAGCATCCCGAGGTTAAAAATGAGAGGTCAACAAATACAGCACTGTGGCGGTGCAATAATGGACTATGATATCGGACAGAATCAGATCACCTTGTCGGTGTACCACAGGATGGAACTTGTGCAGAACAGAATGTTGGAGAAGCACTATAATAGAACGAAACCCCAGGATGGAGTGTCATAACCGAACCCCAGATCGGAACACATGTGTGAGTCGACCCAATACAGAATGAAGCTGAAGTAGCATACCTCAAAACCACTCCCTCGGTGGTAACCAACAACTCCCATAAAAAGAATTCTCGTTCTTATGCGTAAATTTAATCGGACTTGATCCCGAACAACTTATCCTTCCCAAGACAAGCTGCAGAGCTGCACTCCCTAAGTGTGAAATTCTAAAACTCTAACTCTCAAATTCAGAATAGGAATTGGTAAGTAGACCAACCCTATAATTCTAGACTCCTCCATGCTAGTAATCTTCACCAGAAAGTAACCTCATTGCTTATTTTCCATTCCATAGACAAGTCGAAACTTTGTTAACGTGACTCCTCGAATCTCTGAATGCACCTCAACCATGAAACTTGAACAACCAACATAAGGTAAAAGGAGGGTGTTGGAATGGAAGTGAATTCATGCTTAAGTAAACCACGTACACATCTTCTTCGTGAAGAATATACGGATCACAAGTCTTCAACTTAATAGTGCACTTCCAAAGTACTGATGCCAACCAACTAAGGACGGTCTAACCTGATGATAACGTGATCTTCTAACTCATGGATATGCATAAACATTGACTCATAAACCACTGACTGAAAGCTGACTTAGACAATACTCGGAACACCTTGACGGTGTAAAGAGTAGAATAGGATGTCTAAGGGTCTGGACATGAAAACAAATACCAGACGGTGTGGGTGTTAAGCGGGACATGGTAGGGTGTAACACATCTTCAGACTTACAAGATAGAAGCAGTTGACACTCGGTGTGTCACACAACTACAAAAATATGATGTAAACTTAATGCTACAGACATGAACTCCAACTACCCGAACATGAGTAGAAATAAATGACACTTCTTATGCTGCAGAATCTATAGAAAACTGACACAAATGAAGGTAGATTGGGTTCATAGTCACAAACATGCCTATGACCATCACTCCCAAACACAAATTTGACTCATCCCTTTGACCATGAATTCTGACCCAAATTTACCAACCAGACTGAGGTAACTGACAGGTGACTGGTATGCGAACCCTAAAACTTGTCACACCCGGTGTGCCCGTAGATGCAGAACCACTGAATCTAAGAATCTAACAAACTGACCTGACGGTGAAAGGTGCAACACCTTGGCCGACCAACTCTCTTAGTAACCAAACATACTCGAACCACCATCTTCTGGTGTTCGGAGGGAGTGGTAGTTTAGACTACAATCCTGAGCCTCCCAGTGGCATCCTGACCCTCAGGGTACATCTCATTATACCCTTAGTCAGTTGCTGGTATTTCAACCTGGCACCCACAGATAATATCGAGCCTAGAACCAATTGGTACTCTCTGACATCAACCGAACTGATCTTTGTCATAGTCTTCTAATTACTCTATTGTCTTAAAGTTGATGTGAAATGTGAGCGCTCTTCACCAGATCATTTTGTCCCTTGAATATGTCTTTCGTATACCTTCGTGATGTATCCGATGTCACTTGGTGACTCTACGCCTTCGTGTTTGTATACTTGTTCTTCGTATAAGTTTCCTTGCCTCGGGCCCTTCGTACCGAGTTGTTACGGAATGTGTTGGATCAGACTGGCATCTTCTTCTTGGTAGCTTGGCACATCTTAGAAACATCATACAACAACATCGAATGGTGCATAACAGAGATCCTGGGCGGCATCCCTGATGTGGTACCCAAGGACCGGGTGCCAAGATTCCACTTGCATCACTGAACTTCGGAGGGGTATATACTGAAACTTCTCCGACAATTTGGTCTCGTTGATCGGATGTCTTCAATCTAATTGCTTCTTTATGCACTTGTGAGAGTTCCTGGCACCCCTGTATCACTCATTGTCTTCAACTCTAAATCTTGAACTACACTGATGGAGCATCCGATCGTAGGGTGCGCATCTACAGAATGATCGGGCTCAACACTTTCCAACCGTATTCCTAGTATATAAGTGTCTTAATCCTTGCTCTCAGAATATCTGTGCATTAAGCACGAGTCTCAATATGTCTTTCTTATACCCAGAGCCACGTATCATTCTGGATACTCATCCTAATGGTCATGCACTTATTGCTCTTCGGATGGAGCTCTGACATTTGCATTGCCTATTGATTCCTTTACAAAAACTGATTTGATGCGGATACTGAAGGTGATAACTATCATTGTCATTTTAGAACCTGTAGTTGTAGAACTGACTTTAACCTGAAATTCAGAACTGACAAAAAGGACTAAAGTCCTGTCATAACTAACACGCCAACCGACTCGGAGAATCCCAAATAGAAAGGAAAACATAATCCTGATGAATTGATCACAAATCCTCTTGTTGTTGTGGTTGTCCTAATTGTTGCCTCGGGTTCAATTATACCCTTCACTGAATTTATAACAGAGTGGGGCCTCTACCCCTACCCTCCGATGTCAGATCTCACTGCTGGAGAGTGTTTCCCCATAACCTGAAACTTCACAACCGAAGAAAGAGCACTACAAAAATGGTTAACTACCTAACAAAAGCAAGAAGCAGTATTTCTAATGGCTCTGTAGTGTAAATGCAATGCATGGATGCAAATAATATAAATGGAAGAAAAAAATCAGATCATATCACCCAACAACCATAGATCAGACAGATGCATCACAATTAAATCAGAATTATAATAGAAAACTGCTTCTTGAACTTACCCCTGCTTGCATGATGTTAGATTCAGATGTCCATGCCTTGATGATCAAAACCTGTGCAATCCAAAATCATAGAAGAAAATCCCAAAACTTAACCACACTGAGCATGTTTAGACTGAACACCTGGAATCCCACTTCATGTTCCAAGGTAGTTCACATAAAGAGTTTATCAGGCTCCTCACAGAACTATCCTGGAATCGATTAGTGAAACAAGGGCTTTGTCCATCGAAACACACCACTCTGCAGTCCCTTCTTGGACTAATACATGTTCTGATAAACGATTCTAAAATCCATGCTCTGATACAAAGTTGTCAGCCCCTTGCTCGGTGGAAGCAATAGAGTGGGCGAAGAGGGGATGACTTGCCCGGAAGGAGGCCTATTTGGTGCAGCAGTTCCCATAACCCGGCCCAGTATTACTTGACTCCCAAGCTTTCTACAACTGATCTCTTGGTATGGCCTGGAAGTCGGGCACCTTTAAGATACTCCAAACCTGCACTTGATGCATTCCCAAGCATACCAAAAGATAGCACATTCACAAGGTATAAAGGAAGAGGGTTCCACTTAAAGTCTCAAATCTCAAAACACTTACTCAAAATGTTCACAAACACACAGGCACAAAACCACGGAAACTTAGGGAAACAAATACCCATCTCAAGCAATAACACAAGCATGACCATACTTATCCACAACATACACCAAGCATCAAGGAAACATGGATAATGGTAGATTCAACACTTATATACAATGACCAAGACTCAAATAATGCAAGCTACTGATCAATCATACAACTCTCAAAATATAACCCAAGCTAAGATGTAAATATGCATCTACACCTACAGAGCCTCGATCCTGATAGAGCGGAATACATGCGGTATTTGAGGGATCAAAATAGAGAAGCACACAGATGATCACCTCAAGGTTACTGTTGTTGCTAACACAAATAATGAAGTTAACCGTTAGTAATTTCACAAGTGCTCATCCAAAACTCTCAAGAAGACACAAACTCAATTGAGATCGCCCCCGCACAGAACTGAAATAACATCAAGGAGTAATATCTACCTGAAAGTATAAATCACAGAAAACCAAGCGGAGCTACTCCACAAGTCAATTATCAGATGCTCCTGAAAAAGGTTAAACATATAAGGGTGAGTCCTCGAGAGGAACTCAGTAACCGCTTAGGTAAGGTAATGGTTTGAAGCGAAAACCTGCATAAAGAGGTTAGTATGCAAAAAATACCATGTTCTAAAAAAATTATAAAACCTAAGTATCACATGAACAATGATATGTACAAAATGAAAAATGAACATAAATCAGACATCCCGAAGGACATAAACATATACGACGGCCCCCAGTGGCTGAAGCCCAAGACAGATGGGGTTCACACACAGAACAGGCGCATGGTACTAGCGAGGGGCATAGGTTCCCTAAAATTGCTGTAATGACACAATTGATCATAAATTGATCAATGCACATCAGATTCACAAAATTGACCACAATGTGATCACAAAACTTCAAAATCTTAGAGTTGGATCTCCCAAACTTGAAACCTGCATGTCATTAACCTTACCACGTAACTAGCCCCGGGGATCACCAGGCCGACCCTCATACCAAGACTAGCTTCAACTAACTCAATATTCATAGAAAGTAATCCCGAAATACATATTCAAGAGAGTTGAACTCTTACCTAATGAATTTCACACTTCAAGTACCAACCCGAGCAACCACATATCTAACAATATTCTAGCAGAGTATAGGCTAAATTTCTAGGATGCCCAACCACCAAAGATGACACTAAAAAACCACACAACAACAAGAAATTCAATCCACCATCCATTGATCAACATCTAACACAAAAGAACTCCAAATCAAGCTCATTATTTCGGCCATGTCATGAAAAAGAAGACCAACCAATTGAAATGTTATCAAGCATCCATATAAAAATTTAGAAGATCAATCTCATTCCTATCTCAACTCAAATTCACCATTCTTCAAAAAACATAAACCTTAGGCCACCATCAATAAATTCAGCCTCTTCAAGAGATGAAGAAAAGGTCAACAAAGTGAGATGTTTTGAAGCATAAAATTAACCACAACAAAGCTCAATTTTCACCTCAGTGGCCATCAACCATCAACCAAAAACAAACCTAACATCACACCCAAAATTTGGCTATGCATAAAGAAACCAACCATGAAAAAGTTACCAAAAATCCATACAACAATTTAGGAACTCCATTGCATCTCTAAGTCAACCCAAATCCAACATTTAACAAAGAACACTAATCTTGAATCACTCCTAATAAAATCGGCCAAGGCATGAACATTCAAACGGAAGAAATCTAAGCAAAGAAAGTGTTTCTAATCATCCTTCCATCAATTTAGAAGCTCAATTACATCTTCGATTCAACACAAATCCTTAATTTAACAAAGAACACATCCTTAAATTATCCCTGAAAAATTGGCCCTTCCAAGAACAAACAAAGAAGGGAATTTTAAGATGAACCCAAGCAAGAATTGAGCCATTAAGCATCCTCACAACACTTTAGCACCTCAATTTCATGCCAATCTCATGATTCAAGAAAGAGCTCAAACCCTAGCTCATCAAAATGCTCAAAATCATCCATGGAAGGAAGAACACATGTAGGAAAGCTTTCTACCACAACAAATTAGCCATGAATCAACCCTTACCTCAAGCAAAAATGGAATGATTTGATGAAGCACTCCTTGCCCAAGAGAGACTTAAAGTTTTAGAAGCCAATGGAGGAAGAAGAAGATGATGAACAAGTTTTGTTCTCTCTCTTCTTTCCTATTTACATTTTCTCCAAAATAATAATAATATTTCTTCCTTTTCCTCTCTTTTAATTCCAATCATAACATAAAATAAATCCCTTTATCCCTCCAACAATTAATTCTACCACAAAATATTTTCCCAACATAAAAAATATTAATTCCCATTAACTTTCCAAGTTTCCATAAAAATTGGACTCTGGACCAATAATATAATCAAAAAGTAATGTGGTTTACTATTATTTCTCCTACATGTCTCCACTTACAATAATTCATACCATAAAAAATTAATTAATCCTTATATCTCCGTAAAAGTGGCGCCAATTATGTGTCCAACATAATTCCAATTTTGTCCAGCTTTCCAAAATGACCATTTTACCCTCCAAAGTGAATTTTGGTAAAATGGCACGGGATTCACATACCAAAACCAAAATTTGAAATCCGGTGGAAATGAGTCTCAAATGAAGTCCTGAGACATGATACTTAGCAGAAAACATGCCCCGCACCTTTAAGATAGAGTCCCGGTACCGACAGGATCCGACCCTTAAATAAAATAATCTAAAAAAAACTACTATCATCCTGGGGTGGTGTGTAACAGTTTCCTTGCAGGAGAGGTAACACATGTGCACCTCACGCGCTCCACAAGCCACCCTGAGGCTTCCACCTTAAGTGCACCTGATTTGGCATCAACCACTATCTTCCCTAACATCCCACACGCCAATGGTGACTCCACCATGCACGGACAAGCACATCACGCACCACCAATCTCCCTTCCGTGAAGCCCACATGCCACCCAAGGTTAGAGAGGAATGAGAGAGACCATTTCAACCAAATTTGAGAGTTAATTATGTAATATGAATGATTTTGTTTGGTAAAATGGAGAGAAGATTACAAGAATGGATATTACCTACCATGTTCCATTACTGGGAGGATAATAACCTCCACTAACTCAAATCTGATGGGTAATAACCAGTCTTAGTAATGGTAGGATTCTCTCTTACACACTTTATCATTATGACACACTAAAGTAAAGGTAATGCCCACCAAACATTAGAAATGGTTGGGTAAGGGCCTCCACTACCACTATTACCATTGTTTAAGATAGGAAAGAGCTCATTTTGAATGGGAGAACATTTTCCGCTGAAACTCATTTTGTGAGAATTGAATCCATTTGTTCTCCTTGCTTGCATTTCCATCATCCCGTGATCCATGAAAATGGTTTCAAACTTTATATCTAGTATCACCTAATCTTATAGTAGGAGGTGCTAGATCCCTCAATCCCTCGGTATATCTCTTCTATTGCTCAATCCTGTAGTTGAGAGGTGGAAGAGGCCAAAATCTATCTTTTTATTTGTGTGCTTGTTCATCATCTCTATCAGGCTAGATCCTTGAAAATTAGTGTTTTTCCAAAGCTTGTGAATTTCACATCACCTTGGTCATGGGTACCTTGGTGGCTAAGCAAGAACAAAAAGAAGAACACCAAGTCTTAGGGCTCAAGCTAGACATCCTTGGCATGGAATTGGATGAAGATTTCAAGGGATACATCAAGGAAGCTTGAGAACTCAATTGAAGATCAACAAAGTGTCACTTTCAATAGTGATCGCCTCTAGAAGAATGAAGCCAAAACCAATTAAGATGATGACAAAGACCATTTGAACAGTTCATACCACATTGGGCTACCCTCCTACCTCACTTTTGAACAAATTCAAATGTAATTTCAGATTCAAACACTTTAGGGTAATGTTTTGATGTGGTCATCACCATAAAAAGCATCCATCGGCCAACCCACACCCAAGTTGAAGATCAAGCTAAAGTATCCAAGGCTCCAAACCCCCTTCAAGTCCTCGGTGGACCTATGACAAGATCCCAATTCAAGAAGGCACAAGAGGAGTAGGAGGAACACCAAGAAAGGGCTATACAACTCCACCACATGCGCATTCACTTCGAGGAGCCAAGGCCAAGCTTCAATGGAGACCAAAGTGTGAGTTTCCTTGCAGGCAAGGCAACAGCTATGCTATTAAAGTCGTCATGGGTGAACAACAATTTTCCGATGAAGGTTGCCCGACGGTTAAATTTTGGTAGAACTGGGATTTTGTGTAATTAATGAATGAGACATGTTAAATGGTTATTTATAAGTCCCGGGATGTAATTGAGGTCCATCTCCATGGAATTTCACAGTTTTAAGTTGGTACATGAGTTCCGGGTCATTTACCAATTTTCAAGTTTGGGGGCAAAATGGTCATTTTTTGGTTAATTATTGAAAATGGATAATTAATGAAGATGATTAAGATGTAATTTTTTGTAATATGATTAAGGAATTATATTACGGGATGTTTTGAGATAAGAGTTGGAAAAAGTGCGGGAATTGGAAAACCGGCTTTAAAATGCTTAAGTGTTGAGAAATTTTTCATTTATACCAAAATCACTTCTCTCTCCTCCTCTCAGCAACTCGCCGATTTCCTCCCTCTAGTTCTTCATTGTGTTCATCAATTTATTCATTAATTCTTCTCCAATTGCTTCAAGAATTGAAAGGTGAGCTTAGATTCATGTAATGTTTATGATTTAAGAAAGATTCATGGTTGAAACTCATTATTTCCCTCTCTTTCTCTTGAAGCCGAATTGTCTAGGGATTTTTTTGAAAATCTCTAGCTTGATTCATTCCAAGTTTGCTTAAGGTAAGCATTAATTTGAGGTTAAATTGAAGTGTTATTAAGCTTGACTACACAATTCCATCAAGAATTGAAGAATTAAAGAGTTAGGGTTTTGGATGTTCTTGAGCCAATGTTGGGGAAAAAACAATTGATCGTAGAATTGTGTGGGTGGATTGTGAGTAACTTTAATACTTGGAGTTATGTTCAAATCATTAAGGATTAATGAGTTGTGCTTTAAGGGAAAAACTTTGATGTGGAGCATTAAAGTGTTGATTCAATTGCGTTTTTGGGTTGTTGTTGAGCAACTTTAATGCTTGAGATTAGTTGAGAAACATCATGGAACATGGAGTAATAAGCATGGCCGAATTGTTGGTGAAATTTTGGAAATGATGGAAATTGTTGCTAGCTTGGATTAAGGGTTGTTCCATGTTGTTTAGTTGATGTTTTTAAGCATGTGGGGTGTTATTGGAAGTTAAATAAAACTTCTAGTATGAAATGGTACTTTGGTCAAATTATTGGATAAATATCAAATTGATTTTGTTTGTTGAAAGTATAGATTAAAGTTGGATTAATGGAGTTTAGAACATCTAAAAATGATGGTTGCAGTTCCAAGAAAAACTTCTACGGCCATTTTAAATTTTGGCTGAAAGTTGAGGGTGTTGGGAATTATTTGGTGTTTTAGAATTAATTGTTCAATTGTGGAATAAAGTGGGATAATTTGGAGTTTTAAAACATTTTGTCACTTTGGGAAAGTGTAGGGCTGAATTGTAACTTGTGGGAAAGTTTGGGTAAAGTTTGGTAAAGTTTGGGTGTTGATTGGAATCAAGTGGAAAATAAAGTAAAGTGTGAAGTTGGAGACACTTTGAGTTTTTTTAGCTCTTTTTAGAAATTGGGCTAAATTATACTTTTTGGAAAGTATAAGGTTGTGTTGTAATTTGGGAAAAAAATTCAGAATCTGAATTCCTTATTTTCTAGTTGTTAAGCTTCTTCTAGGTTACCTGTGGAATGCAGAAAATTTAGAGGAAGTGCTAGAGGAATTTTGGTAGGAAATTTGGAATTTTGGTAGGAAATTTAGAATTTCCTTGTTTGCTGCGGAAAGCAAGTTGTTTTAAGGTAAGGGTTTAACTTCCTTAATATGCATTTAAAGTTACTTTTTATGTATATTGGGT
>JBBYHH010336063.1:0-12232 GCA_038382905.1 Daphne laureola | reverse complement strand
TCATGCATTCATATTTATATAGGTTGCCTAAATTGTAGTATATTGCATACTGTGCATACTAACATTGTCTTTGCAGGTATCATTCGAGGAAAGATTTATTCTTACGTACACCCTTATTGAGTTCTCTTGGGAACTCACCCCCCCTTACAATTATACTTTTCAAGAGCGTCAGGTTCTAGACCCGAGGTGTGGATTCACGCCTGGTCTTATATTGATTTTGTACCCGAGGTACAAATTAGCTCCTTATGTAATTATGGTTTATGATAATAGGACGAGGGTGAAACCAATAGAGAAAATGTTTATGTTAAGGAAAGGTTTATATTATGAAATGGGAAAGAAAGTATGAAATGGAATAAGGTATGAAAAGGAAATAAAGAAAGGAAATGGTTATGATAATGGAAATGTTTAAATGTGGAAAAGGTTAGGAAATGGAAAGTAAATGGAATGGGAAAGGGTTAAAATGGATAATGGATTTTCTGTATTTTATGGATGAGCACTTTTATGTTATGGTTAACGGTTAACACTTCTTTCTTATGTATATTCAGCAGCAACAGCAGTATCAGGTGCTCACTGTTGGAGTCTTGCGGATCTGACCACCTGAGCGTAGTATGTATCTCCTGTTGGCAAATGGCTTTGTAGTTGTAGACTACATAGACACATGTAGAACTGTAAACATGTTAAAGTATGTTCTAAGTTAGAAGGAATGCTAATTTTTGGAATTAGTTTGTATGATGGGGTATTTTGTTGGATTCTGATTATAGTTATGTTTATCCGGGAGTTCTTGCCCAGTACTATAGGGGCAAGTCTCCTTTCTGGTGCATCTACACTGAGCGAAGCTCAGCTAAAATATATATGAATACTGAATTTTGCAGGGTTGTAATCGATGTAAAAAATCCAGGATTTTTGCGTTGATAAAACGCTAGGTTGTAGAATTGTGAATAGAATTTTACATGTGTAAATGGGGACCGAATTATGGATTCTGCCCACTAAGGTAACTCCCCGTTATGTTAAGTGACCGTCACTGCACCCCTTCAGCCCGTAACCGCTTCCGCTGGGCAGTGTACGGAGGGGGTGGTGACAACAACATTCCTTAATGATGATTTGAGTGAAGAAATTTACATGAAACAGCCCGAGGGTGTTTTTCAAGAGGGAAATGAGGACAACGTATGTAAACTTAAAAAGTCTATTTATGGTCTCAAACAAGCTTCAAGACAGTGGTACTTGAAGTTTCACCATGCAATCACAAGTTATGGCTTTGTGATAATGCTTGAAGACCATTGTGTATACCTTCTTTCAAATGGTTCAGGATTTTCCGTTTTGACATTATATGTTAATGACATTCTAATTGCAAGTAACGGGTTAGAGTTGATATCAACCATTAAAGGATGGTTGTCTTCCACATTCAAAATGAAGGACATCGGAGGAGCTTCCTTTATCCTTGGTGTTAAGATACACCAGGATAGAAAGGAACAATTATTGGCTCTTTATCAGGAACCTTATAATGATAAGATTCTGGAAATATTCAATTTAACTAAGTCTAAACCGATGAATACACCTCTTGCATATTGTTGCAATATTGGAGAGGACTTTTTTCCTAAAACTCCAAGTGAGAAAGAGGAGATGACTCACATACCTTATTTAAGTGTTATAGGAAGTCTTATGTATGCCATGTTACATACACGGCCAGACATAAGTCAAGTTGTCTGTTTATTAGCTTGATGTTCTTCAAACACTGGCATGGAGCACTGGAAGAGTGTCAAGAGAGTTCTAAGGTACCTTTACCTAAAAGGTACTAAGGATGATTGGCTATGTTATTAAGGAAAGAACCTTTATCTACATGGTTACTTCGATGCTGACTGGGGAGGAGATATGGACTCTAGCAAATCTACTAGTGGCTGTGTATTTATGCTAAATGGTGGTGCTACTACTTGGTATAGTAAGAAACAAATCTGTACAACATTTTCAATAATGGAGGCTGAATTCCTTTCATGTGCCTCGACTGTAAAAGAAGCCCTTTGGCTTGGTTATTTCTTAAAGAACTTGGAGTCCAAATTTCAAATTGAGAAGCCTATTACTATCTACAGTGATAATATCATGGCTATGGATTATACTAAGAACCCTCAAGTGTCATGGTAAAACCAAGCACATCAGAATGAAATACCATTTCATAAGGGCTGCAATTGAAGAAGGTGAGGTCAAGATAGAATACATCTCTACTGACCTTATAGTGGCAGACCCTCTCACTAAGTCATTACCACCTCTAGTATTTTCTTGACATGTTAGGGCAATAGGTCTTAAGAGATTGTAAATACTTGTTGGATATACTTCACCTCTTTGGTGTCACACATGTTATATATATGTATTTGAATCAATAAAGAAGTTTATTTTATTATACATTGACTTCAATTCATTAATCAGAACGAATAAATGAACATGTCAAACTTAGGCTGAGAATGACTTACTCACACCAAGCATTCGCCCTTAATTTTGTATGAGATTAAGGATGATACAAGCTAAAGGCTCATTTTTATGTTGTTTCTTAAGAGACATGTAACTCACAGGAGTTATACATTTGAGTTATGGCTTTGTGATGATGCATGAAGACTATTGTGTATACCTGCTCTCAAATGGTTCAGGATTTGCTGTTTTGACATTATAGGTTGATGACATTCTAATTGCAAGTAGCGGGTTAGAGTTGCTATCAACCATTAAAGGATGGTTGTATTCCACCTTGAAAATGAAGGACATGGGAAAAGCTTTCTTTATCCTTTGTGTTAAGATACACCAGTATAGAAAGGAATGATTATTGGATCTTTCTCAGGAACCTTATATTGATAAGATTCTTGAAAGATTCAATTTAACCAACTCTAAACCGATGAATACACCTCTTGTATATGGTTGCTAGATTGGAAAGGACTTATGTCCTAAAACTCCAAGTGAGAAAAAGGAGATGACTCACATACCTTATTTAAGTGCTATAGGAAGTCTTATGTACGTCATGTTATATACACGGCCGGACAAAAGTCAAGTTATCGATTTATTAGCTCGATGTTCTTCAAACCCCAGCATGGAGCACTGGAAGAGTGTCAAGAGAGTTCTAATGTACCTAAAAGGTATTAAGGACTTGATGTGATCCTAAGGAGCATACATGGGAGCATTGAAGAATAACCATTGGAGAAGCTTGAGGAGCAAGGCACCAATAGGATCTCAATTAGAAACTACTGCAACTCTCTCATATGGAGTCCAAATGGGATGATTATAAAGGATAAATTGTAGCCCTAGAGACAAGGAATATATTTTCACCAGCATCATCCACTTTGGAGCTCGGTAGCTACCTATGTAGTCGTTACAACATCATTGCATTAAGCTTATTTTACAATACTTAGCCAATTTTGGAGTTCTTTGGAGACCGTCAACCAAAGTGCTCAAAATATAGGAAAATCTGTATTAATTTGATATATTTTTAAGAGAGGGAACCAATGCAACAATTTCATCCAATTTGGACTTCATTTGAAGCTTGGGCACTACTTTTAAGATTGCTTAGATGTCACTATCAATAGTGAACCCCCCCTAAAGAATGAAGCCAAAACCCATTAAGGAGTGATCAAGACACATCCCAAACAATTCTTTCCTCTTCAAGAATGATTCCTACAAACCTTTAAGACATTTTCAAATGTAATTTTGGATTGGAACTCTTTAAGGCAAAGTTTAATTAGCTAAGTAGTTTAACTAGCCTAGTTAACTAGGGTTAGCAACTAATAGAGGCTGCATTGTTTAGATTGGTTGTGAACCTATGTCTAAATTAGTCTTTTCATGTTAAGGATGAACGGTAGAGTCTCCTAGGGTTATAGTTTTGGTAGCACAAACAATATTAGGTAGAACTCATATTATCAAACAAGATTGAAGGCATAAACCTCTCTTGTTCTATCCTAGGGGTCTCCTTGCTATTCCACCACTCCAGCCCTTGAGTTCATGTGACTTGGCTCAAGATCAACACCTACATTGTCCCTCCATTTGAGTGGGAAGGTGCTAGGTCCGCACCATTCAATCCCGGGCATAAAAAATCAAGTTCTAGCTCATCCAAGATAGGGTTTGAGGCCAATTCTACCACCATCTCTTCTTCACTCTATATTCGAATTTGAAACCACCTTTAACACTCATAGGTGGGTTGTATCAACTATGATTGAGATTTTAGTACGAATGCTTTAGGTGTTAAAGAGCTTCTAGAAGATCGGTGGTGATGAGGTGCAGAAGATGAATGTTGGCGACCAACTAGTTTTAAGATTTGTTTGAATCTTTTTATGCATGATGGCGATATCAGATGTGGTTTGAATTGTTTACATAGTGGAGTTGTTGTCTATGAGAGTAATGGGAAGAGTGCATTTGGGAAAGTTGCAGGGAGAAAGTAACAAAATATATTAATAATTAAAGAATAATCATGATCATTGTAGAAATTTCATGATTTAGTGACAAGAGAATCGTGATCCAATAGTATGAAAGTTATGATCTGATAGTAGGAAAGTCATGATCCTGATTGGGTAGTCATATGATCCGGTAATAGGAGAGTCATGATCCCTAGTATGGGACTCATGATCCCGCAATAGAAGAGTTGTGATCTTGTAGCAGCAGTTTCATGATCTTTGTAATTCATGATCCACGTAGTGAAGTATCGTGATGTGCAATATGAATTTCATGATCCCAGTATGAATTTCTTAACTAATTCAGATGAATAGTATAAAAATATGTCGATGCCTAAACGGTTACAAAAATAAATAAAAAACATCAAAACATATGACATATGAGTATCTCTTTATTTGTCTTCTTTTTTTCTTTCCATTAGACTAATTATTTGTAATTTTTTATAATGTAATAAAAAAGCATACATTTTTTTAGAGAAGAGGGGAGAGGGAAGTGACACGAGTATAAATAAAGTGAAAAATAAAATAAATCCTAAACACTACATGTAATAACACATCCTAACCTATATCTAAAAAATGGATCAATTATTTAAGGACGAATGGATTATTAATTACCCGATCCTAACAAGTACTTGATGCGTCCACTATCCCAATCATATTATCATTTTTCCTTAATTAATAAACCTATATATAGGCAAGTAATGTTAGAGTTTTGACATCAGATAAAAATTAGTGTGACAGAGAGACAAGATTGGAGTGTGAAGAAGAGAGATATGGAACCCAAGATGGCTTGGGCGGATAAGTCTTTCATAGTTCTCATATCATATTAAAGATACATTGTAGTGGATTTTATCTTATCTGTGGATGTAGGTTAGTTAATTGTTGAACCACGTTAAATTATTGTGTGCATGTGTTTAATCGATATTGAACGATGTTTGGGAAAAAAAGATATTTGTTTGTCTATTTTTTCAACAATAAATAGGTACTAAGAGTATCTAATCAAATCAGTCACACCAAATGATGCGATTACATCATAACCGTAGAGTGTGAAAGTGGAAATTAGTAGATGCGTGCACACGCGCTTCCTTTATTTACAAGTTTTTAATTGCTACATATAGATCGGTAACATGTTCCTGCATGATTGACATTACAATGATCAATGTTGATCAGTAACATGAGCTCTCTTGAACAACATTGTCAGAATTAATGTTGATCAGCATGGTTGATCAACACTATCGTACACGTGATTGACAATGTTGGCGTGCTTAATCAACATTTTAAATGTTGATCAACAACATAGCTCCTCTTAAACAACATTGTTAGAATAAATGTTAATTTGTATGGTTGATCGATATCTCCTTACACTTGATCGGCAATGTTGCCTTGCTTAATCAGCTTTTACAATGCTAAGCAGCAACATGGCTTCGCGCGAACAACATCATCAAAATGAATATTGATCGCATGGTTGATCAACATATCCCTTTACACCTGATTGAAAACTTTGTCATGCTTGATCAATAACATGACTTCTCTTAAACAACATCGTAAAATAAATTTTGATCGATCTGCATGGTTGATCAACATCTTCTTATACCTGATCGGCAAGGTTGTTGTGCATGCTTGATCAATAACATGGCTTGTCTTAAACAATATCGCTAAAACAAATGTTGATTTGGATGGTTGACCACCATGTCTTAACACCTGATCGACAATGTGGCCATGCTTGATCAACATTTAAAATGTTGATCAGCAAGATAGCTTTCGCTTGAACAACATGGATAAAAAGAATGTTGATCTGCATCGTTTGAATATCATTTTGTAAATTATGAACATAACGACTACATATTTTGATCATGATCATTTCATCCAGACATTAGAAGAGTCTGGTAATGTCACCAGAACCATGGTGGTGATGGTGGTGGCAGCTGGAAAGCGTGAATGCATGTGTTTTTCATACATAATTGAATTTTGTTGATGAAGACGATAAACGTGGTTGAGGTGAAGATTTGGAAGGTAATTTAAAGTTATCGGAAGCATAACGATTAAGGAGATGTGCGAGTATGTGTTAATTTCATTTATTGGAATCATGACAAGATTTTGATATACAATGGTGGTTGTGGTGTTGACTCGCGTTTGGTTGTGACCGTTGTAGTTGTTAGGAAAACGTGGTGGCATTTGTTGTAAATACTATATCTTATGTAAATACTACTCCGTCCGTCTCATTTTAATTATTACGTTTCTTTTCAACATCTTATCTATAAAAAAATTTCTTAAATATTTTGTTACACAATTGTAAATAATTTATATACAAAAGCTAAATCAAAGACTCTGATTTCTAAATATATATTTTTAAAAAAATTTAAACAAACTCTTTTTAATTAAAGATTGAGTTAAATAAAAAATAAAAAAATCAAACGTCTCAATTAAAAAAGTACGGAGGGAGTATATCTTATGACCGGCTGAAGAGAATGAGATGAGAGCGCTGGAGAGAACTCTGTGAGGGGGCAGTGATGTGAGGATCAATACAACCCTTGAGCCGCCACAGATGAGAGCTAGGTTTAGGGGCAAGGAACATGCAAAGTGGGTTAGGTGACGACAGATGGAACTTCGAAAGGGTGATCGGTGCATCGGCGACAACTTTCTTCATCACCAACTTCCTGGAATGGTGCAGAGTGAGTGATCTATGGAAAGCCTTCCAAGCTTATGGATTTGTGGTTGATGGTTATATCATAGAAAAGAACAAAGAATGAGAAAAGATTTGCCTTCCTCAGATTTAAGGATGTGAGGAATGCGAAGAATTTGGAAGCTTCTTTGGATGGGTAGTGGATTTAGTCCTTCAAAGTTCACGCGAACCTTGCAAAATTTCAGCACAAGACCAAGATCCAATACCCCAAAGAGAAACTGCAGCCTGGTGCCCGTGCTCCAGCCTAACCATGGAGCGTTGTTGATAATAGAAGCTTTATGGATGTAACAAAAATATGGCATGTGACAAGTCCTCCTATGCCTCCTCCAGAAAACCCTCAAAATCCAGAAGTTGGAATGGAGATAGTGGATGCCAAATTGTGTCTTAAGAAAAAAAAAAGAGAGAGAGGATATATACGCCAATTTCAGGGGTGCCTTATTAGGGACATAAAAGATCTAAAAAGAATGCTTAACATCTTCAAGATTTTCAATGAAGAAGGCTTGAGAGATCTGGTCATCAAATACCAGGGTGGTCTCAGATTAATGATTGAGTGGCTCACGCTTGAAGGCAGAGAAATTCTTAAAACAAATTCAACTTGGCTTCTTTAATGGTTTGAGCATATCAGCTTATGGAATGACAATCTAAAGCAGCTAGGAAGATTAATTTGGATAAATATTGAAGGTGTTCTAATTGAAGCATGGAATGAAAGTTCTTTGTATAAAATAGCTAGTCTTTGGGGTGAGGTCATGCTTTTTGAAGATGCAATAAAGAGGAAGATTAAACTTAGTAAAGGTCAAGTGTGTTTGTTAATGTATCAAATGACTTCCATTAATGATTCAATTATAGTGAAGGTTAAAGGAAGATTGGTTGATATCAGAATTGCGGAAGTTATGGGTTTAAACATCAAGTTTGGTCCATCTAAAGACACATCAGAATCAACAAGTTGGTACTCAGAGTCATATTCAGATGTTCAGTCCGATTACGCCTCCATGGATGAGTTGCTTGTTGAGGACGATGAGGTAGTTCACGAGACATCTCGGTAAGATAGTGAGATTGTCCCAAATACCAATATGAACATTAGGGTTTCAAACTTAAAAACCGGGAGGAATGAAAATCTGTGAATTTTTTAGTAACTGATTAGTGATTTTTATTTTAGTGAATGGTGAAAAAATGTAAAAATTGATTTCAGGCACGGTGACAAAATGTAAAAATTGTGGTGAAAAAATAAAAAAACAAATTAAAAAATCTTTCTTCTTCTTCTTCTTCGATCTCTACAACCAGAATCAACTCAAAAAATTCTACTCTACAACCAGAATCAACTCAGAAAAAAAAACAATTTGAAAGACGTTTTCAGAATTGATCCTGAATACAGTGTATCAAATCCCATCCTCCGTTGTAGAAGTATCATATAGAATCGATTTTGAAAGAGTGAATCGATTCTGAGTAAGAAAACAGGAATTATTACCATGGTGGCTTCAGATCTGGCTCTAACAGAGACTCGAGCTTTTCTCATGGTGGCGTCCTGACTCTTGGAGGGATCGAGGCTAGGAACCCAGCCGCTGTGACCGGGGCTATTAGAACGGCCTAAATCCTTGGTCGGCGATTCCAAACTCCTTTCCTTGCTCATCGGCGGCGGCGGCGACGGCGGCGGCAACGTTGAGAAACTGCTTGAGACGGCCACTGCCGTTCGGCTTCTTATTGGCGGAATCATCGTCCTGATCTTCGGCGGACTTGTGATGAATGAGAGTGAAGAGTTGCATCTGAAGCTTCTGGTAATTGGTGGTGAGTTTTAGCGTTTCTCACGGTGACAATTGTAATTCGCTCCTCGATTTTTCACGAGATGTCCGATTTTCTTTGAGTGAAAAATCTAAAATTTTCACGTGAAAAATGGTGATGAAAAATATCCATTAATGAAATTGAAGGCATGCATGAATATTCAAATGACCGGAAAGAAGATGAGAAGTCAGTTCTTAGAGAACTCAATCAGATGTTTAATGATGAATTATCCAAGGCAAATGAGCAGCTTGCGGGCTTAAAGAGTGGGTTGTACCTAAATATAGGTTTGGAAAATTTAGTGGGGCCGTTTAATACCTCAAAAGGCCTAATTAGTTTGGGCAGCCCAAATCTGGAGTTGGGTAACGACAATGATATCAACAGGGCCAACATCGACTTAAATCGCTAGCAACCATCCTCTGCTGGTCTGTCATCCCCAAATGTTGTTGACTTCGAAGGTGCTCATCGTCCGCCTACTGAGGATGACAATCGATCGAAATCAGCCACCGACGACCTCCCTCCATCGTCATCTTCCAGTAAATTGAAGCGCAGAAGCAGACCGCGCCGGACATTCAGGCAAAGCCTTTCACAGGGTAACTCCACCTTAGATGCTTTCCAAACCCTTGAAGTTGGGGAAAAGCTGGGCATCGTGTTCAATCGAGCTCCAGAGCAGTGACTTCGTTCAATTCCAGGTCAATTGGGAGTGGAAATGTTTCAGTGTTATTTATGAAGCTATTTTCTATGAATGTTAGAGGGTTGGGGCAAGGTTGGAAAAGGAAGTGGATCCGAGAATCTGTCGGGAAGGAGAAAGTCAATTTTGTAGCAATACAGGAAACAAAATTGAGTGGGATTTCTGATTCTTTGGTTTAATCCCTGTGGGATTCAGACAATTTTGGTTTCATTTCGGTGGATGCAAAGGGCAAGGCAGGAGGACTCCTTTGGATTGGGAAGAACAATTGTTTTACTATTTCTCACAGTATTTCAGGTGATGGTTTTCTATTAATTCATGGTGATCATCATGTGATTAAGCAACATATAGTGCTAGTCTATATATATGGGCCTTGTGAGACTGCTGCTCGCATAAGTTACCAATAACACAAAAGAGAATGCAATGCTATGGTTTATTCATCAACTAGAATGGCTTTTAAATAGCCTGAATTACAACGGCCTTCAAGGCTATAACAGATCAAACGTTCAAATGCTAAGAAATAGGATCAAATCAGAAATCAAATCCTAACTGAGTTTATCTTGAAGTAAAACAGCTAACAGACTCAACTAACTTAATTTTACTTCTATTAATTGACTTTACTAATTAACTGCAGTCTTTGATTAACTGCATCTCAGAGCACCATAGTCCTTTCAAAAATCAATGTCCCATGATCACACTCAAATTCTATGATAGACAAACAACAAATCAAGAAGACATACATGTCTTCAGGATAAAGAGCACCATGGAAATGCAGCTATCAAGAAAGATGGAGACAGAACATAGAAATAAGTGGAAATAGAATTAAAAATTCCCAACTAGATCACGAAATATCTTGGAACATACTTTGTCCTTTAAAGATTGTATCATTTGACTTTACTGTTTCAATATTCAATGTTTGACACAATTTTTAATAACGATAAACTCTATAAACAAATTAAGAAAAAATATATTTAAAAAATTTAGATATCAAATTATGGTTCTTATATGAATTTTTTAGTTTTCAATATCTAAAAATACATGAAAATAAATTATAAATTAAATACAGTGAAACCGTCAAAACAAATGATACAATTTTTTGAGGACAGGTGGAGTATTATACCATGGATTCACAAGAAATTATAAATAAAATAAGCAATTCCTCTGCAATCATTAATTTATATTCACTTTAAACATTAAGAACAAATAGAAGCACCTCTCATAGTTTTTTGTTCCGAAAGAAGTGTACTACATATGGGTAAATCACAAATGTGTTTCTATGTAGCACAAAGGAGAATGATGAGAGCAAGGGTGCGTTTCTTTGTTCCTCTATATTAGTATGGAAAAGTCTACTTTCATCATATTGGAACACAAGAATCAGTAACTTCTTTAATGTATCAACATGAAAATGTGAATCTAATCAGTACAGACATGGAACACATATGATGAAATGGCCGACTCTGATGTAAAGAACCTATTGAGAAAGCATTTGAAGGAATCCCAATGAATCTTCCCTTTGCAAGCTTATCCCAATGAGTCCAATCTTGTTTTCCAACTGGTTCTGTTCATGCCCCATGAAGATCCGATTTGCAGATCCGCAATCTCACCCGGTCGAGGATTGTTAGAATATACCCCTCTGTGATGAGGTTATTGTCGAACGGATTATCACCGGTTGGCAAGAGCAATCCACAGATACTACACGATTTCATGGTGGACTTGTAACCAATGGAGCTGAACTTGGAAGCATTCTACTCCCCGTATTTACCCATGTTGCCATCCTCCAACCGTCGACAGTGCTCTATTACGGATCGATTATCGAGTGGAAGCGGCGATAATGGTGTCACTGGTGGCGCCGACCAAGTATCAACCATCCGTCCATTGTCACAAGTGTAGAAAATTGTACAATTTTTGCTATAGCTCAATATATAATGTAGGGGCTTCTATTTTAATTCGTCCAGAAAAGCTGAAACTCAGTCAACATCCTAGGTGGCTTGCCACATTCACTGCCACCTAGGTTAGGGTTCCTACCACATGAGGTACCCTAGCAAGATCCTTCTGAGTGACCGTTCATCAAAACAGTAAACTAGTCAAAGGTTGCATCAACAATGTGGATACAGAAGCCCACCTTGGAGAAGACAAGCGACAAGGGACGGTCACTGCTCTTTAAATACAATGAGGCGCTTATCAAACGCTCATGGATCTTTAGCCAATATCACCTTCAGATGTTCAAGTTTATGAAATTCAATCAAGAAAATATTTCCCACATTTGGAACATCAGCTGGTCTTATTGTAAATTTGATAGTTACACACGATGCCAAATGCATCACGACTGAGAGGAATTCCGCCTGGACTTACTTGTTGTATAGAATCTTGGCGGCCAACGTCCTTCCCACGGTTATAGGACATCTTAATTGCAACCCCTTCTTCTGTTGACAAAGTGAGGCCCACCAACCGTCCATCCAATGCCGCGAGATCCTCTAAAACACGCAACGCCGCAATTGAAGACAACGATGCAACCGGGGCAGACGACACCCCACCCTTCGCGATTTCCTTACCGTTGAAGCCATCGCCGATCGAGATACACACAAGAGAGGTAGAGTGTTGGCACGAGAGAGTGATGTCGGATGAGAGGTAGACAAACGCCGATGCAGACCACGATGGAGAGAAGAAAAA
>JBBYHH010336062.1:8138-20788 GCA_038382905.1 Daphne laureola | reverse complement strand
GAATGTGCTTCCAATTGGAGCAGCCTTACACACAGCTCTTGCTGAAACATACCTGGATCAGAACCAAACGTAATTTTCTATATACAAGAAACTTTAGTATGTGCTGTAAATAACTCACTGTATTTCAGGCCTTTGTGGACATCGCTCAATGAGCTTTGCAAAATTCAGTGTCTTGTACAACTGACTTTGTATCCCTCCCAGTGGGGAAAAAGGAAAGAAAGATGCATAGAAAAGACAAGAAAGTAGAGCAGAATCTTTTGTAGAATATGATCTCTGGGTTTATTTGTCCACCTGAAATAAATTCTAATACTCTCCTTTCTTAAAAAACAAAACAAGCATAACAAACCAACTGATACAAATTCTCCATTCATTTTTTCCTCTCTCATAGACATTACATCGATTTTAAAAACTACCCATTTACTTGCCAAACTTCCGAAAAGATCACAGTTGATTTTATTTTTTATTGGGAAGAATATGTTAAAAAAAAACTGAAAGCAAAGATATTTTGAAATTAAGTACATGCATAAAATTCATTAGACATTATACAAAATGTTGATGGAAAAAACCAGAAATCATATGATGAAAAAGAGTGTACTGGGTGACAATTAACAAAGGATGGGGGCGAGTAGTAAACTAATGTCACAAATACAGTATATTTTTTATCACGGTCCCCTTACCTTTTAATCAATAAAATTTTAGCTATGTTTTGTCCTCATTATCTTAGCCATGGCCGAAAATGAGCCGAGACGAGTCCAAATCTGACATGTTCTAGCTTGAACTCGTGAAAATTAGGTTTGTCTCGAGTTCAACTCTAAGTTTATGGAGCACGTTTATTTGGGCTACTCGAGTCAGATTCAAACTCGGCTTGAAGGTTCGTGAGACTTGAAAATGGAATCGTTTACTTAGGCTCGATTTTAAAGTTTGGTTTGATTAGACTCGAAATGGCTCACGAAGCTTGAAAAAATTGAGATATATTCCGTCAATAATGAAATAAATTTAATTTACACGACCTCCAGCTCGAACATACTGGGTTCGGGCTCGGCTCGTTCCTCGAGCTCGTCTAGGTCCGTGATCCTATCCAAGCCAAACCTCCCAAGCTCCAATTCGGCTTGTTTAGTACACGAACGTAAAAAATGGCTCGAGCTCGATCTTGAGGCTCGCCTCGAACAGACTCGTCAGAGCTCAAGCTCAAGCCGAACTCGAACGGGCTCAACTCATTTTATGGCCCTAATCTTATCTTTGATTTGAAGACGAACGTGTTCAAGCCATGTTCGAACGAGCTCGATTCGTTTTACAACCCTATTGTTATCTTTGAAATTTATGTACACCTAAACAGACTTAAGTCAGTCTAGTCTGTCTTTGAATATACTAGAAAACCATAATTTTAGAGAGCCTTCTCAAATCCACTTTTTTTCTAAATCTCTCTCTTCTCCTTAAACTACTAGTCATTGATTTAAACATCTCTCATGTCTCCTCTCCAAATAATTTATTAATTATTAATCCAAGATATATAATATTTTTATTATTATAATAAATACATGAATCTTCAAAATGAGGAAGCTATTGGGATTTGATTTGATTTTTTATTTTTTGGAATATGACTTTGCTTCCTAATTTTGGAAAAAGTTTTGTGGAAGTCGTTTAACCATTGTTTTTACGGCCCAAGCCCATTAAGAAATATGTGAGTGAGGCTGCTTTCATAAGACAAAAAAAGAGTAGTCAAACAATCAAACAAACAACAGAGAGACAGTTGAGTTGATGAAGACCAGGAAGGAAGTAGATACATACTACATATATATATATATTACAGATTCTTCTTCCATAAGACAAAACAGAAAGGGAATGAAAAGGTGATCAAAGCCACAACATTGTGCAGGCAGGCAGGGAGGGAAATGTTGTTTCCCTCAGATCATCAGTTTTATTCTGAAAACCCAGAAAAACAAACAAACAAACAGAGAATTAATTTAGTTGGTGGTGGTGGTGGCGGTGGTGGCGGTGGTGCATGCATATATGATCCATGGAACGATGATGGTCTAGGCATCTGTCCAGGTGACTGGGTATTCGCCGATACTAGTTGACTTACCAATGACCTTCCACACCGCCTTGGAGACGTCGACGATGTTGTGCTTGCAGCCGCGTCGGACGTCACATTCGTCCACCACCGTAGCCCTCACCGTCTTCCCGTTTCCCATTATAATTATCTCTTTCCCGCACCTTTTCCCCCCTTCGAACCACGGCGTAGACAGCGCCGCGATCAGCTTCTTGTTTGAATGGAACTTCCCATCGCACGCCGCCGGCCCTCCGCCGTCTCCTCCTTTCTCGAAGCTGTTCACCGTCAGGATCCCCTTGTTGTGTCCCGTCTTCGGCTGCAGATGATGATCCTTCTTTTCCTTCGACAGAGTCGGAGAAGGGAACAAGATGAGGAGGCAAATCATCATCAATAAACTGATGATCGCCGGAAAACTCATCTTCGCCATCATCTTCTTCCGGCCCCTCTCGTACGTCTCAGTACGTACTCTGTTTTGGTTTCTTAATTAGTGCGTGTGTGCTTGCAGAGAGAGTACTGATGATCATATGGGGCTTGTGGGTGTATATATATATATATATATATATATAAGGATATATTGATCAATGAATATCCCGTTCGTTGTTATGTGCAGCTGTGCGTAGCTCTTTGTTTAACACGATCATAACAATAACTAAGACACCTTTAATTGTTAATCAGTCCAAACACGACAAAACTTGGCATAAACAACAAGGACGTGGTCGAGTTTCCTTGTTTGTCCGCTTTCTTTCCTAAAATTTTAAGAAATTTACAATTATGTAATATTGATTAATTAGCTAGATTATACTATCTCCCTCCATTTTTTATTTTTTTATTTTACTCAATTTTTAACTAAGTAGAGTTTATTAAAACATATTGAAAAAACTATTTTTAAAAACTAGACTATTTGATTTATCTTTTGTATATAAATTACTCCATTCGTCCTGAATTAATTGGACCATTTCATTTTTTTATTTCACAATATTTTATCTATAATTTTTTTTCATGGATGTTTAGATATTTAAAGTTAAAAAATTTACATGTCAATAATAATTTGCAATATACTTTTTCTAAGTATATTTTTTTAGATTTTTTTTTCATTACTTATCTTTATGAAAATTTGGATTAAACATTGAACTTTGAAACATGAAAATCAAATGAGCCAATTAATTAAGGACGGAGGAGTATTTATTTGGAGTATGATATTGTTCTTTTGTGAGTAAGTTTAAAAGTTCTAGTTTAAGTGAGATTATTTTTCTTAACTAGAATGTGATTAAGTTAATTTGTGTGATTAGGAAAGTTGTATTAGAGTTCTCCATATGAGAGAAAAATCATTAAGGTGAAGAGCCAAGATGCGAGGGTGAGAAAAGATCTGGAAGCAAGGATGACTCGGACGGAGAAGTCTTTCATAGTTTTCATATTTTACGATCAAATATATGTTCTAGTAGATTTTCTCTCATCAAAGATGTAGGTTAACTAAGAGTCGAACTATGTTAAATTATTATGTTCATGTCTTGATGATCGAGATTGTTTGTTTCTCGCTTCTACTGTGCATAATGAATGTTTGGGAAAGAAATTGTTTGTTTGCTATTTTTTCCCAAAAAATTAGATCAAAGCGTGTGGTTGGATCCTGTTGGAGCATGTGCGATGTCTTTGCTTTGGGTGGAACAAGTTTTAGGCGGTAGAAATTGATGATGGATGTCCTCGTGGCAAAACATACGAAATCGTCGTAAGTGGAGCAATTTAGAAATTGTGGATGGATTGCGGTGAGGTAGAGCCCGCAGAATCGTCTCGAGGTGGATGCGTTCTGGTTTATAGCATGACAGTGACGGCTCGATATGTGATGTGGTAGCGGCGTGATATCAACAACTCGGTATAAGAAGATTGATTGTGTTTGTAGTTGATGCTCGAAGTCATGTTCATTTGCTATTTTGTTCGTGTGTAAGATAATGTTCGTATTCATGTCGATGTTCGTGTTCTCTATGGTCTTTTTTTTTTTTTCAAGAACTTGAGCAAATGTGCAGATTGTGGGTATATTTGCTCAAATTTTGGGTATATTTGCTCAAATTTGAAGAAGTTGAGAAGTATTGTTTTGTAATTTGGTTTGGAGTAAGATTTTCTTTTTTTAGTAGGTATAGGAATTCTAGATTAAGTGAGATTTGTGTTTCTTAATTAGATTGTGATTAGGTTTGTGTGAAGACAAGTTGTGTTATGGCTTTAGGTATGAAAGAAAAATCAACCCTTTAGCCTAGGGGTTGCAGATAACGGATAAGAGATATCCGCATCACGGTTATCTGTCATCCGTAATTTTTCGGACACCCGCCATCTGCCATTGATGGCCATATTATATTTAGCCATCATTTTCTATTTATGTTTGGACTTCGGATATTTAAATCTTTTAACGTGTTGGATTTTTGTGGTTATTTGGATGTTATTATATGTATTTTGATAAAATTATGAATATTTAGGTCTTTATAACAGGTTGTGGTAATATTTATGGGTATAACCGCGAATTACAGATATTCCAGGTTTGCGATTACGGATTTAGAAGTTATAACCACAATCCACATGTTCAAAAAAAAAAAAAAAAAACATTGATTGCGGTTCAAGGATACCGCAGATAACCCATACAGTTGTTATGCCTAGTAATGACCATAACCTTTGTTTCTTAATCACCTTATAGAGAAAATATTAATAGTAATGACGGGTATGCAGATTCATGGTGAAGGGCGGACCCACATGGGAGCACGTGCCCCTAATAAAATTTTATAAATTGTGGTGGTAGACTCATAGTGGTAGTGTTTTATGAACTAAAAAAAATATATGGATCTATTTGAATAAAATTATATAATTGGAGGAGTAACTCACATTTACACCCAAAATTAAAAAAACCACCTGACTGAGTGAATCCGTGCCTCCAGCACTCCAGCTTAACTATCTTTTTTACCCCTTTATTGTTACGTATAACTTTCTATTCGAGTCATAAAATTAGTTATTTTATTATAAAAGATTTATAATTTTAATAAAATATTAAGAATTTGTTCTAATTTTTTTAATGTGACTAGTTATTATTAAATAAAATAAATTATATATTCCCTAAAAAATAAGAGTGTTAATTTATAAAATTGGAATATTTTATCATAATATTTTGAATGGATAATTAGATCAAATTTTTTTTAACAAGTTATTATACTTTCAGCTTTTAAATAAATTATATCTAGTGTAACATCATCTTCTCCATCCTCACAAACTTATTTTTACAGTTTTTAGTTGTTATCATAAACACCTTTTATATTAAAACTAAAGAACTTAGTTGTTATCATAAACACCTTTTATATTAAAACTAAAGAACTATACATATCTAATGTGAAAATTTGAAATTACCGAAAATAATTTTCAAAAAAACAAAAAGCTTCATAAATATAGAAATTGTGCCCCACATATTAAAAAATTTGCGTCGGCCACTGTTCATGGTTAATGCAGATTTGTTTTTTTTCCCCATAAAACTGCAGTTGTGAAGAAGAAAAAATTACTTGATAGGAGGATATGAAAAATCTTAGTAAAAGTTAATGAACAAAGCTTAGACATTGTTAAATAATTTGACACAAGAAGCGGGATGCAGTTACGAAGCTTTGTTGTGTTGCGAGTTTTACTGTTGGGTGCCGCCGGCATTGCTTCTTCCAATCCAATGTTCAGTACCCCTTCCGAATTTCGGTGAGAATCTAGCAAATTAGCAAATATCCCAAATTCGGTTGCCTAATAAACATTGGTGAAATTTCAGGATTTTGGTGAATTTAGCAAATATCCGAATGCTAATTAAACTAGATTAATCAGTTCACGTACAGACAGACAGAAGTAGTTGAATCCCATGTCCTGTCCTGATATGGAATTGAGTGAAGCAGACTTAATCTACCTAGCCCTTGTCAAAAAAGACCCAACCTACCCTTACTTGATTAACAAGATAACTTACTGCAACAGGGCTTCAAAAGTCACTTGCAACTTATATCCATCCATATACATATATTATGTACACATCACTCAACCTTTTGGAGACATTTTCATCCACGCATCAGATCAATGCCAACATGCTCTTCCTGCGTATCCCCAGGACTAGACCGCATACCTGATGAGCTGCTAACCGTGACATTCAGAGTCGATGTCGCGAAACCTGCCGCACTCTCGTGTTGCAAGTCTTTCGCACTTTGCTCATCTCCTTGCTTCTTCTGTTTGGTTTTTGAATTACCCCACAGGAAACTCCCCAAAATGATCTGAAAACATTGCCATGAATTAATTAAGCCGGTAGCAGGAACAAGATTTCCATCCAAAATTTCTGCCACATCCATGAAATGAGCAAAGTAAATCACCTGAACAGGAGTAGCAGCAATGAGCATTCCAGCCAAAATTCCACCCATGACACGACCATCATGACTTGCGACACACAAAGTGAGACCACCCGTACGATTGTCGGAGTCACCATCACCATCTACCAGATATGATCCTGAAAGGCATATAATCTCAAATCGCCCCTACACCAGAGTTATACTAAGTCAGTAACTAGACACATTATATGCACAGATGAGGATGTCTTCTCCCTGAAATGAGATTTTATCCTTAAAATAATTTCCTGATGTAGCTATTACTAGCTATATGGGTGCAGTATACACAGACCAACCTCATATCTGATAAAGTTGCCAGTGGATGGTACACAGAGAGTAGCACAAGAGACAGCTCCAGTTGCTGCAATTATGCAGAGAGCTCGTCCTGTTTGCTGCGCGAACGACCTTATCTTCATTGCAACATCCTACAACAAAGATATCCACTTTCAGTATAAGTGATATGTTTATTACTACCAGTTAACACTGGAAATAAAAAATATATTCCAAGAAATTTATAATAGGAATAATTATAATAACAAGAATACACGATCTTAAGAACTTCTATGAGCACCTGAAAATTACTTATAAATCACCTAAGTGATGATGGGGTGAAATCTCGGAACCAGCGGAAATCAATAATCAAGTGCAAAAGCATAACTCAAAAGTGTTTCAGTTTACATGAACAATTTCTCATGTCTAGGAGACACTTGTTCACTAAGAGCCCCATCCTTTTTACATCCAATGTATATATCCAAAACACTTCTTACAAACTAATGAGAACAGGAGAACATACATCTCCAATCGCAACAGTGACAACATGCGGGGTAAAACCCCTCCCTGCTGAGCCAGTAGTCCGATTACCTGGTAAGATAAATCAGGCAACACAACATCATACACAAAGTAGAAAATTTCTGAAAGAGTAGACAGATAATATCTATGTACATGCACTGGAGAGGACAGGCACATCCATGGAGATCTCTGATGTTCAAATAAACAACAACTAACTAATACTCCTATTAAATATAATGCACAGAAATTTACCAAAAGAAGCTTGTTGTTGCTTCCTTCCACCACCTTGACCTCTAGCCCTCTTTCTGGTGGAGGTTGTTGTTCCCGGATCAGTGGCAGCTGAGGAATTCAAGCCCAATGCAACAGCCTCATGCGGTCCATCTCCACGAGTACTTCCACTTTTCCTTCCAACATTCTGACTGGATGGCACAGCAGCTGGTGTAGGTTCAGTTTCACCCACATTGAGATTATGAGGTGAAATCCCATTGAAAGGATCGTCAGGTGACGTTGATCTTCCCGTATTTGAGTGTTGATCAACACTAGCATTGGAGAATGGATTGACATTCTGCGATTCTTGGAACTCAGTCATTCCTCTATTCAGCATGTAGAAAGGTGCAAACCCGGGCCATGAAACAGAATCCTTTTGATCCATGCATGCGCCTTCAGAACCTACATTTCAATGTTCTCACGATCACCCAATTTCCCAACATAGTTCTCAACTGACTATACAAGCTTGCTACAACATCCTAATTTGTCAAAGTTCCAAACTTTAGGGTACCCTTAAACCCACACCCAAACGAAACGAGAATATCTGTTAAGAAAACACAAGGTGGGCGCAAGAATAGAAAAAGGTTTGACCTTTAACATGTGAGACAAAGATGGGAACTGATTTCTAAGAAAAGGGTACATGCAGAAGGGAAAAAGTAGATTAACAAACTGAAAACAGGAGGAGCACCTCACCAAACATCTGCTTCCCTTTACTCTTAAGCGTCTAGAGCTCTACAAATTTAAGGAACCATCCACGGTATAAGAATTTGGTCAAAGGAAACGCTTTCTGAATAGTCATAGACTGCAGATAAATCCAAGTAACAAAAACCCAGTTCATGAAAACGGAGAGTGATAATGTTAGGAAGTAAGGGGAATTAGTGAACTTACAATGGCTTAGGCAACGAAGAGCCAGATAGGAAGACGCTTTGAGAGGGTAGTAGAGTAGAGATATAGTAGCAGAGCGATGGAATGGAAGTGTGGTAAGAGAATTTGTAAAATAGACAAATAATTTTTTTATTTATATACAAAAAATTTAAATTTAAATTTCAAAATAATTAAAAAATAAAACTATAAATTAAATACTGAAAAACAAACATTTCATTACTTTTGAGATAAATAAAGTACTTCTTAACATTCATTTCAAGTATTTTTATATAATTTTATTTACTTATTACTCAATCAGAATTAATTGTTACATAAATATTTAGGAAGTTCTAAAAAAAAAATTAACATGGAACGCTCATTCACAAAACAAGCCTACAAAATAAACAATGCAATCACAAACAAATAGAAAGCCTCTCCGACTATAAACAATAACTAGTGCAAAAAAGAACATGTTAAAATGTCCTAAGTGAATTATGTTACATACCAATCCAGTAAAGGCTTTACGAGATTGAGAGGGTCGTAAATGTCATGATGAATAAAATGTTGATACTCACACTAATTTTTAAAAAATTATTTTATATCAACTCATCAGCACTACTAGAGGCTTCCGAATTAACAAATAACATGGATTAAAGAAGAACTAAAACAAACTGTAATCATAAATATCTAGAGAAAAAACAAAAATAACAAACAAAACCAAAATAGGTCAACAAACTGGGAACTAAAAATCTGCTGACCCTAACGCAAGTACTCAACTAATAACAAAATGTGAAAAAGATTAAAATGTTACAAAGTCGAACTCGGCCAAACGGACTCAGAACCTATCTCTCATCAATAATTGTTACCACGATTTAGCTAACGTGTGTTGTTTGTTTAAGAATAAAAAGGAAAATGAAAATAAATTCTTAAATTCTGAAATTGAGCCCTGCTACTGTAACTCTATTATCTCTATTTTTCGTTACTTTTAATAATCCCTTCTACTTTACATTCACCTCATTTTTACAATAAATTAATATTTTTTTAAATTTTTCCTTTTAAATTACTCTCACTCTATCTCTATTTTTTCCATTCAAATTAAAAAATGTGTTACTTTGTTTTTTTTGCTAGTTTTTTTGAAGAACAAACACAACCCTACGTCCAAGAAGTGACAGCCACAAAGAGATGAGGCTGTCAACAGATGAGTTTCCTTTCATCATAACCTAACAGGGTATTTGCGAGTGGAATTAAGGTCAAAAGCACAATTGGTCCTCTACCTCTACTTTGGAGGTTGGCAGGCTCCGTTCTTTTAATATTTTTTATAAAAAAATTCATAATTATTTAAATTTTCTATCCTAATATACTCTTTATTTATTTTTTCCAAAATTCAAAACGTTACCACTTTTTTTATTATTTTTTTACTACAAAAAACGGAGCCTTGGCATGAGCTAATAATACTTTATGGAATTAAGTAGTTTGATTTTCAAATTGTGTCCCATTATAAACCTAAATTAGGATATTGTTTATTGTTCATCCCCTTTTTATTGTAACATTTTCTTGTTTAGGAAGTCTCTAAATATTTTTAACATCTTTTTATTAAATAAACTTTTCTAAGTAAGTTTACCAATTTATCAATTCAACTATTCTTTTCTCTAAATATTTTTTTATTTTTTCTTTTTCTATTATCTGATTTGATATCCTTCACACCATTCACACAACTTTTTTTAAGCAGGACTATTCACACAACTAATCTATCTCTAAAAAGTAATTTTATCAAAATTTTACATATTTCTATTTACTTTAATCCTCACGTCATGTTAATACATTGTAAAAATTAAGAGACGAGAAAGTATGTATTTTCCTTCGTTTGAATCGTCAATCTCAATAATTTTTCATAGTTTTACCTTTCCAAAGGGTAATGTCATGTGACACAATAGTTTTGGGGAAAAACTTACTTTAACTCTCATACTTTCCCTTTTATAAAAATTTCATCCAACTTTCTTCTGTAGGCAAAAAAAAAAAAAAAAACCATACGGATTTTTCTGCTCTTGCAAAAAAAGAGTAATATTAATAATTTTATTATCAAGGAAGGATACCTGTATTTTGTGCTCGTCATGACAGGGTGTCGAACACCAGAAAAATATATATATATTTTTTTAATTTTAAATAAATTGTTAGGAATGTTTTTTTGTTTTGCCCTTTTCCGTCCGTGCTGTTCTTAAAGTTAATTGTTGTGAAAAGGAAAGAACGTTGTACAGTAGCTTTTTGGGCACGAACCTTTACTAGACGCTATTATCATTTGACTTGAGCCGTGGGCAGGAAACAGCGAAAATGACCCACCCGATCGATCGAGCCGAGCAACAAAAGGTGGCAATCAAAAGCAAATCTTTGTAATGGATAGGTCCCCACTCAACGAGCCATAGAGAGAACAACAATCGAGGCCCTAAATCTTCATCGATTTCACTATATTAGACCTATACCCTCTTAATTTTATAAAACAAATCAAAGAGCCGCTTTAGTTACGAAAATATTTTAAAATCTTCCTTTGTAAATATTTGGACGTGTAACTAGTTTTTAAATGATACAAAACTCTAATATTAAATTAGAGAATTTTAAAATAAGATTTTTTATTTTAATATATGAGTTTTTTTTAAATTTTGAAAAAAAATATTTTCTCTTCTTAATAACTAGATATACATTTAATTATTTACAAAGAAAACCTGTAATGAAATTTTTTAAATTTTTTCATGACTAAACGAAACCCAAATATCTTTAGTTGTGTGTTTACAATGGAAGAAATGTTATGGACAATTCATTTGACATTTTCTTAAGCACTATTCCATTCAAAATTTACAACAAAATCACTTTGGTGAATCTATTCAATTTTGGATTCACCAAAATTTGGAGTGGATGGAGTAATAGTTTACAAAAGAAAGAGAATAACATATTTGAAACAGTGGATCCGCCTAGCAAAACAGTGGAAATAATTTTGCTTTTCATTATCAATTTGATATTTTTGTTAGGGTCAGAAGTTTGGTACTATCTTTTGAGTTTTGCTTTTCGTCCTTTATTGGTTGTTTAGTTGTCTTTAGTTATTGTCAAAACCTTTGTCGTGGAGTGGTTGGTTTTCTTGTTAGGTTCTTCATGTCTAACTATCCAGAAACACATTTCTATGGTGAGTCGGTATAATTAGTCAACTCCTCGCAAGTGAGTATACCAGGGTACCGAAGCATGCATCACTACAGTTGTTCCACCATGACGCAAATGTCCTCAGTCTCAAAATGGCTCTTTATCTGAATGCTTAGACATGAAGAGTTCCGTCTGGAATTTCACAACTTTTACAACATTAGGTAGTTTATCCGGCCTTAGTGGCATCTCTGCTCCTTGTACTAAGTTTTTGAGCTTAACTTGTTACTTTTCTGTCGTTACTTATTTTATCTAATAAAATAAGCTTCCACTGTTTTTTTTTTTTAAAAAAAAAAAAAAGTGGAATAATCAATCTAACACCTTTTTAGCACTTTGCCAAGGTTTTAGGACTCAACTGACAAGTAAAGTACGTCTTAGGACTTCACGTGCAGTTACCCCCAAAGCAACACATGGCAAGGCTAAACGGCGCCGCTTTGACTCATTAACAAACCTAAAGTTCCCAATTCGAAATGATTACGAAGGGATCAAGCCCTAATCATGAAATCCCCTGATGCAAAACTCTACAGCTTCTGTTCACCTTTTGAGATTTTCCTTTCCCTCATATTCTCACAGATTGTATATATGGAGTAGTGCTTCAAAATCTGTTTCCTTTTGGTATTTATTTACCACTTTAATTCGGATTAATTCAACTAAACAGTGTAGTAATTTTTTTCATTAAAAAGTTAAGGATTTATTAGCACCGGTTAATTCTCCGAACAGAGAGACTTTCCAGTCCCATCCAGGTCACTACAAACTCAACAGCGGCGGAAAATGGAAAATATAACCCCAAAAAAATTGTTTTTCGGGTCCAGTATTAAAATAAAAATGCTCCCTTCAATAATTATTCCAGCAGGTTGATTAAAATGATTTTGGGGGTAAAATAATGGTCAGATTCTCAGTCCCTTGAATTATTATCGTCTATAAACAAACGAGACCTGGACGAGAACTGTCAAGCCCAGATTGTTCATTTCGGAGTCTGTGATCTGATCTCCGCTGCATCAAGGAACAACACTTCAGCACTTAAAGGTTTCAACTTTAGAACTGTTTACCTCACTTTCGGTGCCAAGACAGCTCCTTTTTTTTTTTTTCTTCTTTATTCTAGTCATTGGTTCGATTTGGGAGAAGTG